>CM059218.1:13366126-13541126 GCA_030347435.1 Clarias fuscus
TTTTATCAGACAGAAAGAAATTTTTTTTTTTGCTAAATTCAATTTGTTGCCCTTTTATGTAGTGTCCATAACCTTTTTTTTTTTTTAATTCAAATCTTTCAATTATCTTAATTGTCATCCAGATGAAACTTGGCCAATTTTGATTTCACATGAAAGAAAAACCTGAAAAAGTATATTATTCTAAAATGTAAAAGTGTTAACTTGAAACTTTTTGGGAAGCAAGAACGGACACTTCCATGTTGTATGTTCATTTTCTATATTATATGAACAGGATAACAGACAAAAAATAAAATAAAACCACCACCAATACTGTATTTTGGCTGTATTCAACAATTAGCCAAACATCTAGCTTAACATCTACAGTATTAGTCGATTACATGAATGTGGTAGGTTATAATTAGTGTGGCATTTAGCAGTACAGGTAAATAATGAACACAATAACATTGCGTTTTGAAAGATCTCATTTCCTCACTTGTGCTAAGCAAATTAAGCTGCATTTAAAGCCTCAGTTCTGAGGAGCAGCTGCAGTCCAGACAGAGGTCCTGCTCATTAAAAAGGCTAGGCTCCAAATACATAGCACAAGCATTCATTTCCTGTGTAAACTTTCCCCTTTTTAGTTGTTCCAAAAAGTGAAAGGATATTTTGCTGTCTCTTCATTTGAATAAGTTAGCATTAGCTAGAAACACAGCACCATTATACTACATATTGTGGAACAATAATGTTAGTTCCTGCAATCACTTACATTATAGCAGCTATGAACAGTCACTCCCTCTCTAGGCTCTTTTCTTTTTCTTTTTTACATTAAGACAAAGAAGAAGCTTATCATGAGACTCACATAATCAGACTTCATTATACTGTGGCGATATGTGAATAAACCATGCAAACAAAATCATTTATTATATATAGTCACAATCCTGATTGTCCTTGGTGTTTCTGTTTGTGATTTAATAAATTCAGACATTTACTTCAACCAGGAATAATCAGGCTGTTGCAGTAAAGAGTACTAAAACTTTAATATAAAACCGCAATATAACTGCAATACAGGATTGGATTCATTTCATGCTTTCTAATGTATGACTAGCATATTTGCACAGGCAAATGCCTTTCTGTTGAAGGACTGTTCACCCAGGTGAGTGGTGAAAGCTTCACTTAATATCACTTGAGCAATTGCAGGGGAGAAAAAAAAAATTATCAAATTATCTTCCATTCCTACCAGTACATCTTACAAAAATTAAATTCAAAATCACAGATCGAAGTGAGCGCAACGTAAGACTTTTGAATTGAAAAACTTTACTGTGAGTCAGTTAGTGAAAAAATGTTTAAAAGTATGGGGAGCTTTGGAGGAAGTTAATGATTTTGCTCGTTATCTTCAGCTGAGTAACTGGTGGGCTGAGTCACAGGGTGCTGGTGGATGACACAGGAACACTGCCACGCATAATCTCTTATGAGTCATTTCCACCATGCTGAAACTCCCGCCCAAAAACTTTCTTCCTTTGCTGCTGCTTCCTACTTCAATAAAATGTATCAAAATTCTTTCTTTAAAGCAGAAAGTGGGCACGCGCTAAATAACCAATCTAAATGCAAGTCTGGCTTCAACTACAGAGGCCACAGAGCCAAAGAGAACGGAAAAAAAAAAAAAAAACATGCTGATCATTTATCTGTCAACACACTCAGTCTAGGCACTGATTGGCTGCAAGCACAGCTTTAGTGGCCATGGTAACCGGGGAAAGTGAGGCCCTTCGAGTCAGAGAAAGAAGTTTGTTCGCTTGTGCAGAAATACAGCTGGAAAAATCATGACCAAGCTCCCACCTCACCATCAGATATACCCAAAAAGGTAACAACTTGCACCAATTACCATTCCGTAAATAAAACTCAGATGAACAAGTGGTATTCAAGTCAAACTGGGACTTTTGATTGTGTAGAATAACAGAAGACAGTTATGATGGTAAAAACTCCCTTTATTTATCTATATAATTCCCTGTTGCTCTAATGCACTTATGCCAGCATCAATAGAAAAAGTCCTCTCAGTATGCCCTATTCGGACACTAGCTTCCAAAGGACTTTTTAATGGCCTTAAACATGTGGAAATGACTTGGAGTGAGGTCAGGGCTGTACTGTGGATGTGGCTCCCAGCTGAGTTCCTGTAATGTGCAAGTGGTGTTGGTGAATGATTGGGCGTATAGTTCATTTTCACATTGGACTGTAATTTTCATGAATCAACCTTTGTTTGCTTTGTGTAGCAAACATCTGTGTTGAATCTGGTTACTCATTAACATATAGTGGAGATGTAAAGAATAATTGATTGATTTGAGCTGGAAGATTTTAGCATCTGGCCATATTAACCATGTTTCTACCATACCAGACTAAATATTGTATTGCTCACTTTTATTACACCAAAATGCTTTATGTTTAAATATGGTATATAAAAGCAGGACACCTTAAATAACAATAAATATGCTGTATTTGATAATCGCTTTGCAAATTTTGACATGAAAAACTAGGAGATTGCCCCTGTCTTTAAATGTACTCGGAAACAAGTAGCATTCTGTACTGCAGTGTACAATGCCATGAAGTGCCATGGCATACAGTTTATCAGAATACTGCTTGTGAATCGAAGAGTGCACTGATGGTTTGTTCTCAATTAGGAAGAGAGGAAATTTATTTGCTAATGAATTAGCTGGAACTGTTTACTTGCGGAAGTTAATTTTCTTCTTTTCTTTAACTGGATCAAAGGCCTGGCTGTGTCACCTGAGGATGAGTGCTCAGACTGTCATTTTGACAAATCTGCAAGCTGGCAGTGAGAACGATGGATGCCGTATATACACTGATGCCCTTGATTGAGCTCCTAACTTGCCGATTTTTCTTAACAGAATAGAGCTGTTGTGCTTGAGAGGGAGAGAGGGAAGCCACCACAGATGTGCTTTTCTCTGAGAAACAGAAATGGAGGCGCTGACCTTAACCGGACGTGCTGGCAATAATGGTGAACAAGTTCACGCTTTAACCAAGCTCCACTTCCAGCACCTGTTGCAGCCTAAAAGAGGACCTTTCACAAAACAGGTGTACCCTGAGCTAGAGATGCACCCGTTCCCACTCAGTGTTCCTCCAGCTGCTCTCTCTTTCCGAGTCTGCACACAGATTCCTGTCATGGTTGTCTATCAACTATGCAACACAAGCCTTTTCACACCATTTATCACTAGGGGCATAGTCTAACCCCTCCCTTCCTTTTCAGGGCAAACCCACAGTGCAGCCTTCTGTCAGGATGGTTGTTAGCATGCAAGATATGACACAGCAAGGTAACCACAAACTTGAAACAAAACTAGACTTTAATGGCTGGTACTGGTGTGGGAGGGTGCGTGAAGGTGGAGATCAGCTTAGAACAGCGCACTGACCTGTGCAGACGGACTGTGGGAGAAATGAGAGCAACAGATCTGCGCAGGTGTAACACAATAGAGAAGAACAATTCTGTTTGACCATCAGATCCAATGCACCATCAGTGATTATACGAATAAAGAGTAAGAATACAGAGTTTTACTCAGTGGTGCAGCAACATAAAAAAAAATCTATTGTCTACATATCACAATTCTTTCATGCGGCAATTCATGCACAGACGTGTGCATATTCTTTTTTACAATTATATATATAGAATTTATGTCACTTGAACAAGTCATTTGTAGCAGACAAAATATAGTATATTTGTCTTGATACAAACACTTGACAGAAACCTTGTCAAATATTAGATCAATGACAAACCTATGTTACTAGCAATATTAAAAGAAATTAATTAATCAAGGATTAATCATTAAAATATTTATCCAATTAAACATTTATTAGCCAATAAGGTTTGTTTTGCATAATAATCTCTGTAGTTCTTATGGACATGCATTATAGTGCTTTTCTAAAATCATTTTGTATTCTCATTTTTGAATAATGATGGAGAGAAAAGATCTGTATTACTACAGCATTTTTTAAAAATTTACTTCCATTTGTGTTTTACTTCATTACTTTGTCTCACACTAATATGTGTGGACTATGCATGTAGAACTATTTAAATAAAACTTAAAATGAGAAACATTTTCTGTTATCATGAATTATACATTAAGTATTTTTAACTGTTAGTTAAAAAAAAATGAAATAACTCTCTTCACTCACCGTCTATACCAATTAATCCTGTATAGGTTTTAGTGAGTCAAATACAAGAAAACATTTTTAAAAATCCATCCACATGGCTCATTTACAGCTCAGCCCTAGTTGTACGCTACTGCATCCCTCTTTAACTCTTCTCAAGTCCACCGAAGTTTTCCACAAACTGGAAAAACAGTTTTGTCCCTTAGCTTAATACAGGTTTTATAAAATAAAAAATAAATAAAAAATAAATCTGATTATTATACCACTTCTCAGTCTCCAAACATTGCTAACCATATGGCACCAAATCAGATTCATTTCATTTAGACTGTAGTTTCCTTTGCTCGCATATTCATTAAAATGACAGCATGCTGAGTAGTGTAGATAAAACACAGAGCCTCGCAGGACTGTGGATTCTTGTACATAAGAACATCAACTGAACATATCAATGCAGACAATAGCAAAAGAAAAAACTGACTTGCTTTTTAAACAAAGGAAACAGATCATATCGTTGCTCTCACTCCAAGTACTGACCTCCTTTCACCAGCGTTCATTACAGTTCTTGTCTGTGATGTTGTTCTTGTCTGTACTTCTGTTCTCCTGTCTCAAAAATACAGGATTGTAGTTGAATGTCTCAGCACAGTCCTAGACTGTCCTTGTCTTTTACCGCTAGTGATTCTACTACAAATGAGGATGAATAAAAAATGATGCAACAGATAAGTGATTCATGGGTGGAAATATATGCAAGTCTAAACCACTCTGAAAGTGAACAACATGCTGCAACTGTCAGAGAAATCAGCACTAAACGCTCGCTTAATCTGCTTAACAGGTTCGTCAATATTATTGTGTTCAACATGCAAATCTGTACATGCAGAGACGAGTCACACATCTGGAACAAACTCCTGTTCAACTGTTCAAAAACACTCTGAGACAGGACTGGGGTTTGACATACAATGGTCCCAGCATGCTTAAGATGTAGAGTAAGGGTACTTTAGCACATATCTCAAATAACTCACTTTGTATTGTGTTCAGAAAGAGGGAGGAAAGTTTGGACCTCTGGGTCAGTTCCAAATCTCAACAAAGAGCTTCATATCTAGAAACCCCTTTAACAGTTTGGACAAAAACCTAGCTGTTGTGAAGGTGTAAAGCAGTGGGCTAATGAAGAATGAAGAAACAATCGTTTTTAATCTTCTTATCATGTCCATGCTTTGGTAGAATTCAGCATGGCCTGTTCAACATGTTGGTTGCTAAAATAATACGCTTGTAATCGACACCACAATTGATCTGGTAAAATTTACATTAGACTAAAATTAAAAATTTTCAAAAATAAAATGTGTTTACAATACCATACGCTGCACACGGCTCCCTTGTGAGCAAGCAGCTGTGTGAAACAAGTTTCACAGCTGGACCTGGAGTTTCACTTTCCATCTTCATCTTACAGTATATGACTACTTTACTTTAGTGCTTATACTGTACAACAATACAATCCTCTGAAATCTAAACCAAGTGTGGAAAATAAGCATGTGTGCAGGATGTTCTTTTCATTTTCTCATACACTTTGCTCTGGTCTTTAAAACAGACAAGGCTGGGCATACGGTTCTGCACAGGGACTGTAATGATTGATTGGGACAGCAGCAGATGTGAAACACCTGGTTTAAAATCTAAGCACTGTTGGACTTTTGCATAAAAAGAAGCCAAAATTCCATGAATTCATAAATCCACTCTGGCAATTCTGAAAACAAAAAACATGAACTATAATTACATTCATTCAACAGTAAAAATCATCTTTTACAGGCGCATTTCTCTGTGAACTAAAATAAAATCAGACAGAAATGTGGCAATTTTTTTATGCTTCAGATCACCATGAGAGCTTTACGGTGACGTTCACATTACAAGTCACATTGTTCGATTCCAGTGTTGTCGTCACTTTGGATTTGCATGTACTGGCGGTTCACATTCATACTTACAAGTAGCTTTTATCTGACTAATGTAAACACGCATGTCCTCTTGAATGTGATTTTAGCAAAAATATGCACAGGGTTTTGATCTGGAGGATGGAGAGCAGTTACTCGGCTGTATTTGTTGAGGTCCAGAAGAAGGAAGAAAGCCAATGCCTCGGTTTAGCCATTTTTAGCGGTTATTGCTAGTGCTGCTATGAAATCCAGGGGCTAAACTATGTTTAAGGAATCGATTCTTCCATTAGTGCACTGTTGAATTTTCAATTGTGAGCCTTTATGCAGAGTTTGTTAATAATTTAAGTAATTGTTACTTTGCAACAATTACAGCTAAAATATAAACAGCTAAACTTACTTGCTCGAAAATGTTGCCAATTTTATTCCATACATTTTATCATAATATTATGGACCTCTATTTACTTTTTGGATATCTGCATACATTTAATCATTCTCAAGTGCTATGGAATAAAAAGAAGATTTAGTGCTTTGATTTTAAAAAGAACACAAAAGCGCTTTGATTTAAAAACGGACACATGTCTGATGTCTACCAAGATCCTCGGCACAGCGAATACAAATGCATGACCACCTTTCTGCTTTAGCCAAGATGAAAGTACAAATTTGTTTTAATGCGCTGGGGCAAATGCATTTTTTTTTTATCTCAATGGTTTTTACATAGATACATTATTATTATACATACATTAATCGAGTAATCGGATAAATTTACTTTTGCTTAATTAAACAGCAAAATATATAAGAGAAACAAAGATTAATTGGTTTTCTTTTTAGAAAAATCTACTTTTATTTTTTAAATGCATACAGCATTTTATCAAAAATAAACATTGTCATTATTCACAATACAAGGAATACCTTATACCCCTATGTGAGATAGGGGTATAAGGTATTCCTTGTATTGTGAATAATAATGCGGTTTGACTGGCAGAGTGAGATGCGGTGTTGGGCACCGTGAGCCGCCGCGACTGCCTGCCGACGTTCCGCAAAGTTCTGCGAGGTCCGCCAAAAAATTTAACATGTTCAAACATGTTTTCAAGGCAGCTTAAATTATTTAATTTTTCGCGCAGAAAGATGGAAAGGTAATCGCAGCACCAAAACTTGTGGTGAATCATGAAGAACCATACTTCCGGCCACCGCGCAAAACCGCGTAGGTGAGATAGGGGTATTAAAGTTGACTGAGAGTAATTAAGTGCATTACAGCACCATACATTCTTATTTTAAAGCCTTTTCTCGGATGGCAAAAAAAGGTATTTCAAATTATTTTAAGGATAAAAAAAAACTAAGACACAAAATAAAAAATTATACAAAAACACTAAGTTGTACAACTAAACTTTCAGAACTAAAACATAAGGGCATAACATAAGGCTTTACTGACAATTTCTGTCGTTTTCTCTTGCTGCTTTCTTCTTCTCTTGGCTCGCTGATAATTTTAATCACTCCCTTCCATTTTGCAGGCCGCAACAGAACACGCCATCAAATCAATGATCCTTCCGCTTTGTGGGTGACGTACAGTAAGCGCTTCTTCTTCGTTGCTGTTTACTGGCGGCTTGCATCCGGAAGCGCGCTGTGTCAAACGCGTGATGTCAACAAATAATTGCGCAAAAAGCATAACGCAAGCTTTTAAAATTCATTAAACGAAGCTTCGAAGCAGAAGATTTTGCCTCGATCATTTTTTGTATTCGAATTACTCGATTTACTCGAGGAATTGTTTCAGCCCTATTATTATTATATATTTTTTAACTGCTTATAATTCAAGTGATAACAGGAACTGTCTTGCTTTAGAGATTTTCTATAAAAAATCTAATTAAGTGTAACTGGATAATCGCAAATGTGATAAAATTCACAAAATGCTCTTCATGTAAACAGATCCATTCAGACATTTCTGAGCCCCTGGCAATGCTCGACACCAGGTGGCCAAGTAGTGGCAGTGGAGGTGGCAGTAAGACAGGATGCAGACACCCTTACAGCAGTGCCAGTGGCACATTTCCTGATACAAGACTTCCCAGCTGGCAAACCCCACTCAGTTGGCTCAGCCAGGGCAAATAGGGCACTTCCCCAATCTATTCATTCCTCAACAGAACCACTAGGAATCCAACTGGCAAAAGACCAATTTACTGCCCTCATTAAAAGAGGTCTAAAAAGACAGAGGCCAATTCATGTGGCGTTTAATGGAGAGTGATACCGATCTTACAGATGGCTCTAGCAAGAGAGAAGTAAGCCTTTCTTTTCCAGTTTGCCAGTTGTCAATTTGGCCTTTCTGTCCTGCTTAAACTCATCCTTCTTCTATATAATTTTATTGCGCACAAACCATTATTTCTTAAAAAAGTGAAAGAGGATTAAATAATTGGATAGATAATCTCCAAGTTGTTGGTTTTCATATCTATTTGCATTCTTTAGACACTAAACAATGACTTTGATCCCCTTGCCTTGATTGGTGACATAAAGGATACATCAGACTGTGAAGCAAAGATGGGGGAGGGGGGATCTACTCAGTTCTGAACTGCAATTCTGCGTGTTGATTCATGTATCGTCACTTTGAACGAAAATCTATTTTTAAATTACACTTATAATAGAGAGTGACCCGAATTGGCTGTTTTTTCAGCTTGATCAGCAATGACCCGAGTGCATGAGCATCTGAGTGGTGCAACAGAAACACATTTTTCTGCCGTTACATTATCAAAAGTTGCGCAGGTTAAAAAGCCTCCAGTCGACTTTTTCCTCCAAACTCTGCGAGCGAATTAGTCTCATTTAGAACACACACTTACACCAGTCTCAAAACACCAGGTGCGCTAATTAGTCTCGAAACACATGCATTAGAAGCCATGCATGCCCGAGTTAGAAGCTGCATGCTGCCGCATACACACAACTGCTCAACACTTGCTCAAGACTTTAGAGGCATTTGAAGCAGGAAAAACTACACTCTAAGCTGTTCCCACATTGTGGTGGTAGAAGTGAATTATTTGTTTAGAAATAATAATTATGGCAGATGACAGAGGTACGTTCTGCTCAGTTAAATGCAGCTTTTGTTTAATTTTATTTAAAGTTAAATGTTACATTTTTGTAGTTGAATTTTCTATTGTTTAAAAGCTGTGTTTGATTTTTAAGTGAGAAAAGTAATGCTATAAGGAAGGGCTGTATTTTAATTACTCATGTTCAATTCAGATGTGAAGCTATTGAATAAACTTAAGTTATGTCAAGTTCAGGTTCTAAAAATTGTAACAAGATCGTAAAGAATGGAATATGGAATCTGGACATTTATAAAATTGTGATACGGAATCACGATATTAATCGAACCCATGATATATACAGATATTTCGTGATAATATTGTATTGGGTGGTGACTGGTAATTTCCACCTCTCGCCTTTACACCCCCCCTCCTCGGCTTCACACAGACACACACACACTGCTCTACACAGAAACTCTGCTCTGTCGCGATTCTTTTCAAAGGTAGGGTGCTGGTTCATTTGTTTTTTTACCTTACAGCAGTGCTTCCGTTAGTCTGCGCTCACGCGAGTGTCATTAGAGAGGTTTCTTTTTTTCCCATTAAAATAGTTTTTCCGTTGTGTGTGTGTTTGTTGTGAAACTTAAAAAGCGAGGTGGGGCGAGGGAGGAGGAGTTTTACTGTGTAAGATGAGGCGAGGGAAGGGGCTAATTCCACACACACACACACACACACACACACACACACACACACACACACACACACACACACACAAATACACGGCGCCTGCGCGCACAAACGGAAACACTTATCTGTTGGGATTTATTTTAACTTTTTTTAAAGGTAAAGTGCAGGTTAATTTGTTTTATTTTTACTTTATATATTGTATTAATTATTTTTCTGTATTTATTTTTTTGTGCTGTGGAACGAATTATTTGAGTTTTCATTATTTCTTATGGGAAGATTTGATTTGGTTTACGAGTGTTTTGGAATTATTTTGACTATGTGCTGATAAACATCAACAACAACAACAAAAAAGCATCTATAGTAGAGACAATCTACCTTACACAGTAACAATCTCAGGCAGCACAGTGGGTTTGTGGTTAGCACTGTTGCTTTGCGTCTCCAAGCTCCAGGTTCGATTCCTGCCTGTGTGTGTGCATGGAGTTTGCATGTTCTCCCTGTGCTTGGTGGGTTTCTTCCTGATACTAGGGTTTCCTCCCACAGTCCAAAGAGGCTAACTGGCTTTTCCAAATTGCCCATAGTCTTTGAATGAGTGTGTGAGTGTGCCCTGCAATGGATTGGCACCCAATCCAGTGTGTGCCCCGCCTTGTGCCTCATGGGATAGGCTACAGGCCCCCGCTACCCTGTACACAGAATTATACGATATAAACGATGAGTGAGTAACAATCTCAAAACTTATACTTCATGTAGTGAACCGTGGTCTTGGCTGATAGCACATGACATGTGTTTGCTCATTAAACAGAACTAATGAAAATAATCAATAACAACAAAACCTGTACTATAAGCAATAGAGTGTAAATTATCATGTGATGCTCCTATGCATCATATACAGTATGATTATCACAGTTAAGTATGGGCGGCACGGTGGAGTAGTGGTTAGCACTGTCGCCTTGCAATGCCAGGGTCCATGTTCGATCTCCGGCCAGGCTCGATTCCCGTCTCTGTGTGCATGGAGTTTGCATGTTCTCCCCGTGCTTGGTGGGTTTCCTCTAGGTACTCCGGTTTCCTCCCACAGTCCAAAGACATGTAGGTTAGGCTAATTGGCGTTTCCAAATTGCCCGTGGTGGGTGAATGAGTGAGTGTGTGTCTGTGCCCTGCGATGGATTGGCACCCTGTCCAGGGTGTACCTTGCCATGTGCCCCAAGTCTCCTGGGATAGGGTCCCCGTGACCCTGAATACAAGATTAAGCGGTATAGTTGATGAGTGAGTGAGTCAAGTATGGGTTCAAATGTAA
The DNA here is from genome assembly GCA_030347435.1 of Clarias fuscus. Taxonomy (NCBI): domain Eukaryota; kingdom Metazoa; phylum Chordata; class Actinopteri; order Siluriformes; family Clariidae; genus Clarias; species Clarias fuscus. The sequence continues at coordinate 13,377,136 of CM059218.1, forward strand.
ACTTGTAGTTTGTCCTTTCTTCCCTAATACAGAATGTTTGCATTTATAGCATTATTTATTCTGCTCCAAAATTGGATTGGTCCCATAAGAGTGTTTCTGATATGCTGCTTCTACTATATAATTACACTATCCTGTATCACAGGCAAAAGAGTGGATGGGTTCCCTTTAGAGGCTTTTTTAAATGTATAATTATTATTTCGTTTAGCATGTGTGTCTTCAGAGATGACAAATGTTGTTTAATAAAGCAACGTAACCCATGCATCCATCCAACCATCCATTACACAGTATACCACTTATCCTGTGTAGGGTCACTGGGGGTGCCAATGCATTGCAGAACACAAGCTCCACACACTCTTACACCTTTGTCATATACTACTGGCAATAAAAAAACACAAAGGAAAGGAAACCAGAATACCTGGAGGGAACAAACCAAACAGGCAAACAACTTGAAAGAGAGATTTAAAGCCTGCAGAACATACAGTAGGATAGTATAGCCATTTCCACAAGTGCCCGTTCTATATCTATGAGATCAGAGTTATTAACCCTCATCATGAGAAATTCCTCTGTGATCATGCTGCAGTTTCATTCCCTTAGCGTCAGGGTTTATCCAATCAGTGATGGCGGCTTGGGCATGTGACTGACTCACGGCTTGATTGCAGGAGCGATAAACCAGGACCATGGGCCTCTTCTGCCTCTCCAAGGAGTCACATGACCTCCTGATATGCTGCTTTTATTTACACATTCCTTCTTCAAAGGAAATATGGACCATTTACAAGCTCGCCAAAACCGATGGCAGGCCATAACAAATACTACACGGACCCTGCCTCAGCATTTCAAATCTGACAAGGATCAGAATCTGAGCTATTCATAACAAGGAAGAAATGTGGGAACATGCAGTGATAAGCAGCTCCAGAACCTTCTACTGTAAACTTTATACCTGGGTGAGGCACACACAAGGAGTAATTTCTTTACATTTTTTGAGAATGAAAATTAATCCTGGAACAAAGAACAAAACATTTCCTTAAATGTCACATGATAGACTGACATGTCCAGACTGATAGCTGTCAGTCTGGGGGATTTATGGGTAGCTATACTGTTCTCAGGACTATTGTTTCAAAACAACATGGCTATAATTGTGACGTACAGAATGAGGAATGGTTTGAATGTTTTTATCCAATGGGCAGAAACTTGACCAACATAGTAATATTGCTTTATATCAGTATCTAAAATGGTGTCAGCCTTGTTTCCAAAGAAAGATGATTCATCATTTTCCCCTCAAGGACACTCTCATGATTCAGCTTTGGCTGCTGAGCTTTATTTAAAAAAAAAAAAAAAAAAAAGTCTGTCAACAAATGAATATATTTATGTGCACCATCGCATGAATTGCACGCAGCATAATTGGCCTACATGCTATACAGTACTGTATGTGTGAGACAGTATTCAAGCTTTAAATGATAATGCGAGACAGAGGTGTTGCACATCCCCCCTCCCGAAAATAAGTAAATAAAATTTAAAACTCTTCTAATATGATACTATGCATTTCATGGGAGCACAAGCGACGAGATGTCTGAGCAGACAGTCTGAACTGGAGGTCAACATCACACCTGTCACAGGACACCTAATATCTCGGTAGTGAAACATTCTTAGCAGCCATACTTTCCATGTACATCAGGCAGGAAAACCAGGCCTTGGTCGTTTGAATATCTTGGGAAAGCAAAATGAAGAGATTCCTAAATAGTTAACTAGTAATAGTTACCATATTGACACACAGTAAGCAAACCCTGACACAGCAAACATTACCATGATCTTTAGAATCACGGCTAAAGATAAACATGCACGTTACCTGACATACTGCATGACCTCCACAAAGCATTAATAAAAGGTATTGTGTGAATCATCTATAGGAAGTAGGTACGGAGAAGGTACAGTGAAGCTGTGTATGTGTATGCATATTCAGTGAAGCATGAATAAGTTGTGAGCGAAAGGTCCATCAGTCTTTCAGCACACAGGATTCTTAAATCCAATAAAGAATTCCTCACTAATCTCATGTCTGAGGCTGCTCGACTCTATTAACTCCTATCCGCCCCCACCCTCCCAATAAACTGCCTGAGGGTACAGTGACGGACAGGGCCAGAGCTTAGGCTACAGTACAGTACATATACAGTACATATGTCTTACAAACTTATGCAGGCAAACAAAAAGGACCATGATCTTTTGTTCACTGCTGATTAATCATATGGTGATGTGATGAAAAATTGAAGCATGTACTTAAACAAACCAGCCCTTACAGCCAGAGCCTGGGATGAATAATCACACAAACACCACCACAGTGCCAACGTTGCCAGACCTACCCTGATAGCACTGCACATCAGAAAACAGAAAATTGCAAGAACAAAGCTTTTTGCATAGTCAGTGAAGCTCTCCTGCTATTATGAAGCATTTAGTGATGGAAGGCAGCTGATAGTAACAGCTCTCAGCTCTAACAGGCGGTGCATGTGGAGAAAAGCTCCAGCCACATTGTCTAGGTGTTGTCAGGAAAGGAAAAGCACTGTACAGTAAATATGACCTTAAATCCACCTCTATCTCCTCGAGCTTTTGAAAACTGTCTAGACAGTGGTGAGACCTGTGTCCAGAAGAAGGCCTCTTACCTGAGGAACTCCTGGAGGCAGGTGTCGCAGAATCTGTGACCGCAGGTGGAGACTTGCACCGGCTCTCTCATGGCTTTGCTGCACAGCGGACACTGAAAGCGCCTCTTCGGCTTCTCCAGGAACTTATAGTCGTACCCGGGCATGGTGACTCCGGAGCAATTGGCGCAGAGGAACGGCGGATCCTGCTCCTGTGAACTAGGGGCGAAGCTCCAGCCTGCTGCCACCACACATATGATCGCTATTGTCCTCTTGTCAAGATCGCCTCGTCTCTCTAGCAACAAGGTCGCGCCTACAACCAGGCAAAGCGTGTGTGTCAGCTCCCGGTAATTAACACCTGCTAGTGTTGTTTTGTATCTTAGCTAAAACAATGGGCTTAACAAGAAGCGAACACGCGAGACACATCCACGCTCTATCCTCCACGAACACTGACAGTCTAGTGTGTGGACAAAAGCTCCTGCTCCCATCTGTTTAGGTCGAATAAGCCACGCCCACCGCGAGGCGTAGGCGGGATCTAATTACGTCATCACCCTTCTCAAGTCACTCACTGTCTGGCTGCTTGTTATGGTATTCGCACGCGCCCCAACTGGGTTTATCTCTATATACCTTAATATCCTGTATAATCTGCCAGGGGTTATGCTTACATGTGTAAATAGGCTGAACTTTATTTAGGATGTATAAACATTTAAAATCAGCATAAGTGGATTACGAAAAACGATTAAATGTTTTATAATACAATAATTTTTATATGCTGTACAACAGCAGTTCGGTTGGTCGTTGCTCACATTGCTGCAGTTAAGTGTGAAAGTAGCATTATGGAGAAAATATTTTTCTAAATGTGGGGAAAAGCTATTTGTTAAGGAAATATCTCCCTCTATTGGTGGATTTGCATTGTCAAAAAAAAAAACTGTCCACTGTAAGCAGTTTAAACACTAACCAACAGAATAAAATTACTAGTTGTCATGAAAAAGCATATCAAGTAGACATTTTCAGTGTTTACAGAAACTATTTTAGTCAACATATGTACTCAAAATTATTTATTTGAAATCTCAGTTTTTTGGGGTACAGAAAAATATGGATAATTATAAATCATAGAAAGCGTAACTAATTCTTTATAGAAAATAAGGACAAACAAGGTAACAATTTTCAAATTTTCTTTGGTAACCAACTGTGCTGCATGTTAGGTCTGTCATGCATTGTGTTGTATAATCCTACAGGACCTGTCTGACTTCCTGTGTGTTACATAACTACTTTGTGATTGTATAGCAGCAATCAGACAAGCATTCATGAACATCATTCATTAAATATATTGCCTTCAAGCTTAAACCACACTGTAAAAAATGGTTTTATTTGGATACACAAATCCATAAGCCTGTATAATCCAGGTAAAAGTACCTCAAACATGATTGAACTTTAAACTTAATTATCATGAAGACATTATCATCAATTGCCCTGAATGTTTATGAAAGGTTTTCAGAGGAAGTTGTCTGTCTGTTCTCTTGGAGATAGAGGAGATTTAAATGTCACTTAGGGACAGGATCTTCAAAAAAAGCTGTAAAAGAGAATGTTGTTATTAGTAAGAGTATCATGGTATGAGTATATTTGCCAAACACAGCAAAAAAAAACACATTTAAACACATAAAAATACATTTAATATAACTGAAATATCAGGGTTTGAGTATAGCTGCTAAAAACTGACTTCACATTAAAAAAACACATTTAATATGACAGAACTTTGAATGGAATAAATAAAACTATTTATATCTTTTTTGAACTACAAACTTACAATGCGCATTTCAAAAGTCCCTGACTTGAACAGGGTAGTGACCTAAACATGAAAGTCCTGTTTTCATTGTATTCCTGACAACAAGGCACATCTGAAGTCAATTCTGTTTCTTTAGTCCGAAGCCCCTGGCTACTGAAGCCTAAAGGGAACTAAACAAAGTATGACTTATGTTACACTGCTAGTATTGTCAACTGAGCACAATAGACAAAAAAAAAAAACCCTTTTAGCCCAGGAACAGTGATCATTAACAATCTCAGGCCCTGATTCATAGGTTCAGACTCAACTGTGAGTGCATCATTTTTTAGAGGTTTGGGAGCAAGTTTTGAATTATAAAAAAATCAACTGTGTAGCACATACATATAAAGTGATGCTTGAAAGTTATGGTGCTATTTCTAGATAGGCTCCAAGACTTTAATAATTAATGTTTGATATGCTTTCTATCATTTTAATCATCTGAATAAAAGAAATATGTCAATTTAGAACTGTACTGTAAGGACTGGTGTTATACACAGGCCTGGATGATTCCAGAGATTTCTAATGGAATGTCAAAAGACATATTATGCTACATTACGTTTTACAGCCAAGAGCGTGTTGCCATGGCAACAAGCCACTGATGTAACTGTGAATGGGTGACTCTCATCAAGCTGCACTGCCTTCGGTATCCCAGAATCCTCTTCTTTCCTTCCAAGGCGCCCACGAGCTCCTTTCCCCCAGGTATATGCCTCACCTTCTAAAGGACATAATACACAGCAATATTACATCACATACCATAGTATGCATATACATGTAGTAATATCAACTTAAAAACTAATGTTTGTAAATGCACTCTTGAGCAGCAGGCTAGAGACAATGATGTGTAAAGAATTATAAGACTATAACATTAAGCTGCTTAATAGACCTAAATATTTAAGCACTTTCAAAAACAAATCTCATGCTAAAACTGGAATTTGCTAATTATACTGATGTAGTAAAGTTTCAATTTCAATTCAATTTTATTTGTATAGCGTATATTGTAATTCCTCCCCGTCACTAGGGGGCTTCCACATTAAGGCTACTACTACCACTCAGCCGGGAGGGCCGAAGCCTATCACGGGTTTCCTCCGAACCACGTGACGCCAGCCGACCGCATCTTTTCGAACTGCTCGCTCGCGCACCGTTGGAGGCGGCGTAACACACTCGGAGGACAGCGCCATCCGCTCCCTCCGTTGCGTGAGCTCACAGACGCCCCTGATTGGCTGTAGAGCCGTGATTAATGTGGGAGCACGAAGTACCTCTCATCCCTCCCCTCTGAGAGAGCTCGGCCAATCAGCTCTCTCTATACCTCCGGCTGTTGTATAGCGCTTTTAACAATGGCCATTGTCACATAGCAGCTTTACAGAATCAAAAGAAAATTAAAACAGCTAATAAAAATAGATAACCAGGACATATTTAATATAAGTACTCCGCATTGATGTTTTGTAATGCTGTGTTGCCTCAAAAGACAATCCAATGTGTTTCAGATACATAATTAAAGTCTGGTACAATAGCCACTGTTAAGAGATCATGAGATGATTTGATTTTACTACCTGCACCAACAGCCAGAGTGAATGCGTCTCCACATGCTACCATGGTGATGCCCTGCAGCCCTGGCACCCGGAAGGGCACTCTGCTGTTACGGCGGGAGCTGCAGCCAAGCTGCCCATGCTGGTTACTGCCAAATGTGAAACACTGACCCTTCTCTGAAAGATATGGCACATTTCATCAGAAATCTGACTTAAACTTCTCATGCTGGAACTGTGATAACTGTACAAAATGATCAATAGTCAGAAGGATGCATTACCTGTGACTGAAGCGGAGTGGGCCGTTCCAACGTCGATGTACATAATTTTCTCACTATTCAGAGGGTATGACTGGACATACTGGAATGTGTGGACCTCCTCCTACCTGACAACAGGAAGAAGGTTCCTCCGACTTGCTGATTGTATCCAGGCCTAGCTTGTTAAACCTGTAAATAGACTCAAATTACTGGGTTTTATGGAATACAGTGTAATTATAAACCTGATCTGCTCATATTGGTTAGACGCATTAATTAAACCTACAATTATGGCTTTAATGTATTTATTTGACAATACGGATTGTGATACTCATCCATACACTGAATTTTTTCAACACTTTGTGCTACATTAGCTTTTCTATGGGATCTGACCGAACGGGTTGGCCTATGCCCTCTGTGGGCATACATTTACTAGAATACAGTTGATAAATTAATAATAATAATGTGTTAATATTAAGGCTGATCAATATACTGTACAGTTCGTATGCTTCAGGTATGGCTAAACATGGCAGGGGAGGGCAAGGTAATAACCATGTAATCAGGATTCTTGTATGCTTTTCAAAGTGATATAGCAAGCAAAACAGGAAGAAACAATCAGAACAAGTTGGTCAAGAAAATACTGCAGGAAATGGACACTGCCTCAAGTCTTTAAGCTCATGCATTGCAAAAGAAACAAGATGGTCAAGATGTCTATCCTTGAGGAGAATAATTAAACTTAACACTAGGGTTAATGATGATTCACAGTCGAATCTTAGTCTAATCTAAAGTTGTCAAGTGCCATTCTAAACAATATACACATTGACAAAAAAGATGCTTGTGTCAATATATGTAAATGAATGGCAAAATTTTCTCTTTAGCAATCAGTATATATGTTAGCTGAATAATAAATAAGAATAAATAAGGATATGTTTACATTAATCACATTAATTAGAATTATGTACATTTCATTAAATTTAAAACCAATTAAATTTAACACAATTTATTGATAAAATAGACATAATATCAATATGTAAACACAAAATGAGGCCAAAATTTTTTTTTTGAGTGCACTATACAGTATATTTGAAAATGTAGTACCTAATATATGGTGGGCAATAAGGTCCCAAATGAATCAATCAGGTAATTAAATCATATTTTGTCCAGATTTCTGTAAAGCTACTTTGTGACAAAGTCCTTTATTAAAAGCAGTAGACAATTATCACTGAAAGGATTTGAATCTTTCATCAAAATATACAGTGCAGCACCCTCTGCTGGCTCAACAAGTTCCGCTATATACCAGATACAGAATCCTAGAACTACTTGTGTCTAACTCTCGTCTAGTTATTAATAGTACACCACCTGCCATTTAATTGCTCAATGTAAACATGCTATTCACAATAAATTTCACAATTAAATATGCATTAAAATTTTCACATTAAAATAAGCAAAGCATTTTAAATACAGTTCGATTGTTTGAGCCTTCTTTCACACAAAACCATGCCCTTATAGTACATATATATTCAAAATTATTGCTTTTGAGAGACTGATCCAGCAATTTAAGAAACATAAAATATCTTCCTAAGAAACATGAATAAAGGTGTTTGCTGTGGTGGAATTGTTGTACCTGTTGCTGCCACATGCTAGGATCTGGTGTTGAGGGCTCATGATCATGGAGCAGTCGACCCCACACAACACTCGCTGGGCCTCGAAATCCACTGGGATATTCACCTGTTGTGGGGCATTGTGGGTTTCCTGGGTGCCCAGTCCTAGCCGACCTGTAGGAAGGGAGAAAGGAAAAGGGGTGAGTTATACAGAAATGTAAAATTACCAGACATGAAAGTGATTAGGCCTGTCAGTGCTTATATTAATATACCATTGTCTCCTCTTCCCCAGGAGAAGACCTCCCTCTCATTGGTCACAGCCAGCACATGGGACGCACCACAGGACACCTGAACCAGCTCATAGCCCAGGAGAGCCTCCACTATTTTGGGCTACACGAAAAACCAAGACAACAGAAAAAAAAAGCTACATGAAGGTTTGATCAGTTCAATGAATATGAATAAAGAAAACAGATCTCTTAAGGGGTTCAAAAAACATGACTGAGAGTATTTGCTAAGAGTTGCTAAGACAACAGGGTTATAGTTACAGCATTTATCTGATGCCTATATACAAAGCAACGTAAAATCTTCAAATTCAAATTTCAAATTTTATTTGTCACATACACAATCCTACACAGTACGATATGCAGTGAAATGCTTAGGCATTTCTTCATCAAAAGCACTGTTTAACTGATGACTAAATGTTACAAAACCACATTTGCAAAGCCTTATATAACCTTATATACTCACTCACTGTCTCACTCATCGTCTATACCACTTTATCCTGAGCCTATCCCAGGAGACCTAGGGAATGAGGCAGGGTACACCCTGGACGGGGTGCCAATATATCGCAGGGCACACTCATCTACACACTACAGGCAATTTGAGAACATTTTTGGGAATGTATTTGTGGAAGGAAAGCAGAGTAGCCAGAAGAAACCCACCAAGCACGGGGAGAACATGCAAACTCCATGCACACAGAGACGGGAATCGAGCCTGGCCGGAGATCGAACATGGACCCTGGCGTTGCAAGGCGACAGTGCTAACCACTACTCCACCGTGCCGCCCATACTTAACTGTGATAATCATACTGTATATGATGCATAGGAGCATCACATGATAATTTACACTCTATTGCTTATAGTACAGGTTTTGTTGTTATTGATTATTTTCATTAGTTCTGTTTAATGAGCAAACACATGTCATGTGCTATCAGCCAAGACCACGGTTCACTACATGAAGTATAAGCTTTGAGATTGTTACTCACTCATCGTTTATATCGTATAATTCTGTGTACAGGGTAGCGGGGGCCTGTAGCCTATCCCATGAGGCACAAGGCGGGGCACACACTGGATTGGGTGCCAATCCATTGCAGGGCACACTCACACACTCATTCAAAGACTATGGGCAATTTGGAAAAGCCAGTTAGCCTCTTTGGACTGTGGGAGGAAACCCTAGTATCAGGCATGAATCGAACCATTGACCCCTGGAGGTGCAAGGTGACAGTGCTAACCACTACGCCACTGTGCTGCCACCTTATATACTAAAAATATAATAATAAAAAATAAATAATTTTGTAAACTAGAAAAATATATTTAAAAAAAACAGTCTATGTTTTGTATTGCTTCTTACACAGTCTGATGACACTCCTACTCACATTTCAATCTTTATTATTCTAAGATTAACTCCTGTACCTGCAAGCAGTGTGTTGGAAGAACCCCAACTCCTTTATCAAAAGCAGGGAAAGACTACAATCAATCAGTCAACAGTTTCAAGATTTTGCCCCAGTATTTTTCTGAAATACTAAGTGTTAGGATACAGTTACCTGTGTTATGTCGTTGTAATTTCCATGCCCAAGACAACCATTGCTTCCACTTCCAAATGTCATAATTATGCCTCTGTCTGCAAGCAAAAGGAGATGACCAGAGAGTTAACAGCTCATGACAAAGAGTGAACTGGAATTAGGATTAAACAAAAACAGTACGATCCTAAGCAAAGTATTAAATATTAATCTGCCATCTGTAAATCCACAATAAATAGTCAGGCAAATGCACATGAATTTTGAGAGCACAGCATATTTAAGACTATGTTGAGCTGCTGGATTAGTTTTTGGCTCTTTGTTCCAATGTTTCATCTATTTTTAAAGGGTCAGCAAAAAAGTTTCCATGCTATAGTGATGAAAAACAAGAGTAGTGCATCAAAGTGAATTCTAAAATAAACAAAAGGGAGTCAGCAGCACTGAAGAAAGATTGCTCACATTTGAAATCAAACCATATCCACAAATTCTTTTAGTGCTCCCCGTCCCCAAAAATTCTAGAAGCGCATTGCCAGGGCATGGAAAATAAGTGGGTTGGCTGGCCAATATTAATATAACACATCACCAAACACTGGCTGATTGACTGGATATACTAGTGTTGTATGGCATGGTTTACACCACGTAGCATGTTGTTACAAACACTGGATTTTATTTTAGCCCACACACAGACTGCACAGCTATAATACTGTAAGGAGAAATTTGCTGAATGAAACACAAACTGTACTGATTTAGAGTCACTGATTCCTTTTTTTGAACATAGGAGTTTATATCAGGTTATATCATTTTTACATCAAACCTTGCCTGCTAATAGTTCAGGACTGGAAAGTCCACCTGAGCCTCCAATAATGAATTCTTAAAGACATTTCCTGTTATACTGAACGTTCAGCTGTTTAACACACAGTATGATGACAGATCAATCCCTGCTATCCGTTATCACCCAAATGAGGATGGGTTCCCTGTTGAGTCTGGTGCCTCTCAAGGTTTCTTCCTATTGCCATCTCAGGAACATCAGGGACTCATCAGGAACAATTGCTGAGCATTTTGATTAATTAATATTCACATTTCATACAAACGTCCATAATTTCTTTTGATCTTGTAAACAATGACAATTGTTAAAAGTGCTATACAAATAAAATGTAATTAAATTGAATTGAATTGATGAGTACCTGTCATGCAGGTTGTAAAAAGGTCTCCACAAGAGACAGATTTGATGGTAACGCCAGACTGTCCCTCTAGGAAACGAGAGATAAACTGAGGCTGCATCTGCTCCACAGCACCAGGTAGAGAAGATTCACCACAGCCCACAGTGGGAGCCTGTCACAGTGTGACATCAGAAGATCAACAAGTCAGACCAACTCAGAGCAGAGAAGATATTCTACCAACACACTCTACTTAAAGAGTTGTTTTTCTTAATAATTTTAAAGGTTTTTGAATTCAAAATATGCAATAATGATCAGTCGTGCTGTGTAAGATGAACTGGTGACTGAGCAAAGGTACTGAGTGTTAGGAGCTCATTTAAAGGCATCTGCCACCCGTTGATGTGTTTTACACCCAGTACTAACTGCAACTCCATTGGAAAATGCACACATTAATAGGCATACAACATACACAATATATTAATATATCAAACATTAATAGGAACACAACACACACAGTATATAATCAATACATAATGTGCACAATAAACACGCAATTTTGTGTGTGTCCTGTGTGTATTGTCTATTTTAAGACAACTTTATTGCGTATTGTGTTTATAAAGATTATAACATTTCAGCCATTCAACTTTTGTTCATGTGTACTGATTGTGCTGTATACACTTTAAGTTTTACTCCAAGTACAAGAAAATTCAATGCTTAAAGATCAGCATTTTAAGTTTTTTTTTTACTGGAAGTCTGATCTGACATGAGTGTGTTTGAAGGTTTTGGGATTCTGCCATGTGTGCACAGCCAGGTTTTTAAAAAAGACATGGTATAGGAAGTACAGTACAATGATTGATAGACTTTGTTCCATATTCAGTGTAATTTGTAACAATTATCTATCCTTTTAACACTGGACAGAAAGCTGGATTAACCTCCCAAGTGATGAGGCGTCCTGATTTGGTGACACCCATCCTTTGTGTACGGCCTAGTGACACTTGCAGCACCTCAGTGTTGAGCATGGGCAAGCGGAGTGGCATGGAGATGCCACTGCCCCATGTGTATACTGATGACAAGGGCAGGGCGTGCATCATCTTGGTTGAAATCAAGCTTGACAACCCACCTGAAAAAAAATGTATACCTAAAATTACTACTTTATGTTCATGGTACTTTCAGGTAATATTATTATTGAAAATATTATGGTGCCACTATTATTATTGCACCTTTTATCTCCAAAACTTGCAATTAATGCAAAGCATTTGTCGAATTGGCTTTTTTGTGATCTCCACCTTTGCTTATGTGGCCCTATCTTGCATACTTTTGGTCCAATGGGTAAGGCAAAACTTTTTATATCATATATTAAATATAATATATATATATATATTAAAACCCACCAGAAATTAGACTATTTTAAAATCGTGTAACCACATTGTGTACCTCCTCTCTCAAACAGTCAAATAACTAGAAGTGTAATATCAACAGCTCCCAAGGTATCTTGCTCAAAATCAGCACAGTCACCTTCACGTTATATTCCCTGTCTGAGTCAGCTGCGCAGACAGTGCCATTGCTAACCACACACTCTCCACTCACACACACTCAGTGGACTCACAGGGTTCAGTTGTTTTCACCATTTTATCACAGATAAAGAAATGCACCATTAAGATTATTGAGAATAATTTGTTACATGTACCAAACAGCATAAGGTATGATTTGATATGATATGATTTTTTTGCATATCCTATTTAGGAAGCCAGGGACAGAGTGCAGGGTCAGACAGGATAGAGCGCCCCTGGTGCTGTAAAAATGACTCAGGGACTCACACAATCTTCCGATCAATAACCCATCCAAGATGAACCCTACTTGACAATTTCTATTTTTAGTGCTACTGATTATTATTAGTGCTATTGGCCATAATAATTTTCATTATTCTTAGTATTACTACAACCAATAATAAAACACTAACAAAATGTGCTTTACAATGTTTAAAACTGAAAATGTATTTAAAAAGAATATTGGTAATATTGGTAAAAAAGAAAATTGGTAATGTTTATTACCAATAAAAAGCTATGCTATTAATAAAGACAACATTCCAATCTTTAAGTTACCTGATAAAATGATGCTAAGTATTCAATAAATATACTATTGAATATTATCTAATATTACCATATAACATAATCCCATGATTTCCTGAATAATAGAAAATTTTGAGACATGAAATCTAACCCCTTGTTCTGGTTCCAGTCACATGGCTTCCTGGTCTGCCATGAGTACCTGTCTGCATTGTTGGTAATGGCTTCTCAATTCTGATGGAAACAGGGTATGCAGTCAATGTATTTATCAAAAGTCATGTAGTATGTAGTGAATGTCATTAAGCTTTCCAACCTGCGCATTCTGACATTGCCAATGTCAGTGTAGAGGTTCAGCAGGGGCCGGATGCAGATGGGATTGGCCATGATCTCATTGAGCTGTGGTCGTTTGGATGGATCCAGGTTAAGCATGTTCAGAATGAGTTGTCTCAGTTCTGGGCTGTAGCGGTCCGAAATCGGGGCGAAAGTGCCACTCATGATTTTTAAGACTAAAGCCGGGAGGTTCTGAGAACAGAAAACATATTTTCACCATACAGGTTCAGGCGGAAAGTGTTTGGTTTAAGGGAAAAAGTAAATATATTTCTTACAGCAGCCTCAAAGGCTCTTTTGAGGCTGGCGAGTTCATAGAGCACACAACCCAGAGCCCAAATATCACTCTTCTGGTTGTATGGTTTTCCTTCACACAGTTCAGGAGAGATATAACAAGGTGTCCCAACCACCTGCCATTACAAACAAAAAGACTATTACAGCAAAAAAATGCTCATTGGCTACAAGTCAAACTGGGCTACATCACAAAGCACTTACAGTGTAAGCTTTGCTCTTGCTAACTAGGATTTTGGATATCCCAAAATCACCTATTTTGACTATCATCTGGTGTTTGTCCAGTAGAATGTTCTGGGTTTTCAGGTCTCTATGAAGAATAAGTTTGTTGTGAACATGGTAGAGGGCCAGTAGGATCTGCACAAAGAAATGCAGTATGGTGTCTTCATCCAGTAGGGAGTTGCATCGCTTCTGGATGTAATCAGCAAGAGTTCCACCTAAAGGAAGATAATGATAATGACAGCTCCTAAAACTCTGTCTTAAATTAAACAACAATAAGACTTAACAATAAGACAATTGGTTAAGTCTGTGAATTTCATGCAATATTTTGTGCAAAAGAAATTTTGATAAATGGACTACATTTGTATTTTGGCTTCGTTTCCTCAGCTGCTGGTTATTCCAACTGATTAATGTGGCTAAAATTATTTCACTCATTCAATTTCTCAGAATAGACATTTTCTCCAAATGTCAAAATTTCTCTTGCTTTGAATGAGTTATCAAAAGCCTTATGTAATTAAAACTAAAAAATGTGTTGCCTGGTGCATATTCCATTGCAATCATGAGTGCCTTGTCCTCCAGGAAATTTTCATAATACTCGATAATGTTCGGGTGGCTGAGTAGCTTCAGTACTTGACATTCATTTTGCGCAGCAAGACGCTCGTCCCGGGTCATCTGCTCCACTGGGATTTCCTTTAGAATTACCAAAGCACCATCAGTTCGCCGACGACAAAGATGCACTATACTGTCCAAAAAATAAAAAGACAAACTTATGGCTAATGTGAAGACGAGAGTCTGGAATCAAATCATTAAACCATGTACCACACTGAATAGGCAGTGTCCTTAATACATAGGTAAAACCTATGTGTGATGAAATGTACTGTTACAATTTAAATTAAAAATTGTAATTTAAATTAAAATCTGTTACATATTTAAGCAGGTAATATTTAGCTATAACACACTTTTCTTTACTTGCTTTAAGAGGCAATATCTCAACTAGGTATTGGAAGAGGGGGTTGTTCTCCACAAAAACATTATTTACTATTTTAAAGAGTACATTTGATGTTTATATACAAAGTGAAACAGGAAATTTCATACAGGAAAAAAAATGCACATCTGTATATGTGTGTTTGCATGTACATCACAAACAGACATTAGTGTAATATAAAAGAATATACTGTACATGTCATAACACAGCCAGAGTCTGTCTCCCACAACAGATCACAGTCTCCAACAACTGCCACAATGGACTACAATATCAAACACTGCAATACTCACATTCACACTCACCTTAATTCTAATCATACATACCTGTTCTTAATCAGTCCCACTCTCCATCTCCAGACTCTGATCTCATGCTCTTTGCAAAGTATTTGCTCAGTTGCTTGTGTTTTTCAATTTTCTTATGTTTGATATTTGGGATATCTGACCATATTCTGTTCTTTGTTCCTTGGATTTTGGATATACAGTGTCCTCCATAATTATTGGCACCCCTGGTTAGGACCACAATGGAAAAAAGAGGAAATTCCAACCTTTAATTCAAGTGCATTTACTCAGTGGAAAGAAAATCCCACATTAAGATATAATTCTTTTACATCAAATCATAGGTGCCACAATTATTAGCACCCCTGATGTTTAATACTTTGTACAACCCCCTTTTGCCAACAAAACAGCACCAAATCTTCTCCTATAATGTTTCACAAGATTAGAGAACACAGAAAAAGAGATCTTCGACCATTCCTCTTTGCACAATGTCTCTAAATCATCCAGTGACCTGACTCCTCTCCTCTGCACTCTCCTCTTCAGCTCACTCCACAGGTTTTCAGTGGGGTTGAGGTCTGGGGACTGAGGGGGCCATGGGAGGAGCTTGATTCTGTGTGTGGTGAACCATTTCTGTGTAGGTTTGGCCACATGTTTTGGGTCATTATCTTGCTGAAAGACCCAGTGACGACCCATCTTCAGCTTTCGGGCAGAGGCCACCAGATTTTGCTTTAAATGTCCTGGTATTTCAAAGCATTCCTGATGCCATGCACCCTAACAAGGTTCCCAGGGCCTCTGGAAGAGAAACAGCCCCACAGCATCACCGATCCTCCCCCATACTACACAGTGGGCATGAGGTGCTTTTCCACATACTTATATGCCATACCCACTTAGAGTGTTTATTGCCAAAAAGCTCTATCTTCGTCATCTGACCAAAGAACACGGTCCCAGTTGAAGCCCCAGTACCGCTTAGCAAACTCCAAACGTTTGCGTTTATGATTGTGACTGAGAAAAGGTTTTTTCCTTGCATGCCTCCCAAAGAGCTTGTTGGCATGTAGATAGCGTCTGATGGTTGTTTTGGAGACTTTGTGACCCCAAGATGCTATCATTTGTTGCAGTTCTTTAACAGTGAGCTTTGGAGAATTTTTTATTTCTCTTACCATCCTCCTCACTGTGCGTGGAGGCAAAATAAACATGCGTCCTCGTCCAGGCTTGTTTACTACTGTTCCAGTTTTTAAAAACTTCTTAATGATTGCTCTCACAGTAGATATGGGCAGGTCCAGGCAGGTGGCTATTTTCTTGTACCCATTGCCTGACACTCATCTGCCTTACTTGAATAGTGTGTTCCTTTGTCTTTCCCATGTTGAAGAGTGGATATGAGAAATGGCCTCTGTGTCACGTCATATTTATACCCCAGGGAAGCAGGAAGTGATAAATTACTAATTAAATGTTCCTAGATACTCTGATCAACTTTGTAAACTACTGTAGAAATGACAGAAATACTTAAATTACATTTATTTTCTAGGAATTGTTAGGGGTGCCAATAATTGTGGAACAGGTTATTTTATGAAAAATAATTATTTGTTAGTCAGGGATTTTTATTTCCCCTTAAAATTCACTTTATATTCACGTTATATTTTTCTACAGTTTTCAGTGTGACAATATGCTTCTACAATAAAAACTGTAAAATAAATAAATAAATTATTTTAAGGCTTTTAACACATTTTAACCAGGGGTGCCAATAATTATGGAGGGCATTGTATATAAGTATACATACATAACTACAGTTTTTTTTACTATATAAAATAATTCTTCTCTTTCACAAATGTCTACAGTTTTACTGTTCTCATTTCATTATAACCCTGCAGAGCATTAGAAACCACAGGCTCTAAAACTCTAGATGAATTCAAAGTATGATTTCTGACTGAGGATCATTCCAGTGGATGTCATAATCTAGATATGCACAACTAAAGCTGTTAACTTCTCTGAGGAAGGAAAGCCTAGCTGGAGTGGGGAGTGGAAGAAGGTTGGTTGGTTTGAGCCCAAAATTTCATAAAACTTGGAAACACATGCTTAAATGCATTTCAAAAAATCTTTGTGTACTCTCCCAGTATTGTTTGTGAACACAGTATTTTTTTTTTATATTGATTTTCATTCATGCTGCAAATGCATATTGGTTTCAAATATCAGTTATGCATTTCCTCATAATAATAACATAAATCAGTACGGAAAAAAAATTTTCATTCATGCTGCAAATGCATATTGGTTTCAAATATCAGTTATGCATTTCCTCATAATAATAACATAAATCAGTACGGAAAAAAAATTATATATATATATATATATATATATATATATATATATATATATATAGACCCTAATGGAGATGTCTTTCAGAAAGTGCAGGTTGACTAGGCTGATGTTTTATCCATTGATGTGTTATATTTTTTAAGTTACATTGAACAATAATTTTGTTATTGGTAGAAAGGGATGTTTCAAGATTCCTAGCTTTTTTGTCTTTAGGTCAATCCACTTTCAGACTCAACAGCAATCCGATTTCTCTGGAATTTTTCTTTCTTACAGATATGGGGTATAGTGTTACCTGAAAGCAGTGATGACAACTGATTTTGGTGTTACATTTTATCATAACGACTATGGATGCTTACTTCTAAGCTTCATACTTTGTCTAAGAAAGGTCGTCAAGCATGCATATTACCATGAAATAAAACTTGTGTAACAAAATATAGAAGTATTCTTCTTATTAGGACTACTCTCTGAAACGCTGTTATTACATGTTACGCTGTTATTAAACATGTTTCACTTGTTTTGTAAGCAATCCGTTAACTAAGGAATACTGGCTCGCACGCAAACAGCAGAGTAAAATATTCGGGTTAAAAAAACGAGTGAGATTAAAGTCAAGACAGAGTGTTTGAAAAAGTTTTACGCAGTTTTCTTTGCATTACCCGAATGCTCCTCTCCCGACCACTTTAATTTTCTCGTACTTCTCCATCTTGGTTGAAGTTAGCTTCTTGCAAAGTCTCTCGTCTCTAAGCAACGTTTCCTCTATTCCTACGGAAACCAAGAAGGGACAAGCTAAGAGTGAACGTGGAAAAATGACCGTTTTTGCGGAGAAAGAAAAAAAAAAACGCAATACGGAACACATTTCATACAAAACCGGGAATTTTTCCACGTTTACTCTTAGTTTGAGTAAAACAGTTATAAAATCGATATGTAAAAATTACGTGCTCAAAAACCTGTTTTAATAAAATATGCCAAAAATTTTACCATGATTTGTTTTTGTTCTCCTTACATATTTTACTGTAAGGTTTTATAATATTGTAAGACATTGTAATCTAATCAGTTCAGATTCCTGTGCCCTGAGAACAGACCCCTCACTGTGGTAACACCTTCTATATCCTGTACCCAGACGAATATACATCCAAATGGCTCTTGTCTGCTAGAACCCTTTTGTTTAATCAGGAGATTGTAAATGTATTTCCTCTCTCCAGTCTGTCTCCGGGTCTCTCTATCACTGACATGTGAATGACTGGTTCTTTTGATGTTCAGGACATAGCACCGTTTAAATGTGCTCTCCTTGCTAAGAATAAACTTGAGATCTTCAGACATCAGGCCTGCGTGTGTGTGTGTGTGTGTGTTTGTCTCTCCCGGTCGATCGGGCCCGGACCGGTAAGTGTATCAAGGTGCAGCGGACACAACAAGTTAAATGATAACTTAAATAACTTGGGTTAAAAGTTGTGTTAACTCAAAAAAGCTGTGCAGCAAGTTGCTTTGAAATTTTAAGTCAAGTCAACATTTTATTTTTTTACAGTGAAGACATGCAGATTGGGATAACTGGTGTTTCCAAATTGCCTGTATTTTATACACTGTAAAAAATAAATAAAATAAAATAAAATAAATAAAATAAAAAGTTGCCTTGACATTTTGAGTTCAATCAACAACTTGGGTTAAAAGTGGAGTTAACTCAAAAAAGCTGTGCAGCAAGTTGCCTTGAAATTTTGAGTTAAGTCAACTTGTTGTTGACTTAACTAAATTTACTGAGTAAGGTCTCCCAACTTATATTCTTTTGTTAAGTTAAAAGTGATTTGATAGTTTAATCTTATTTAATAAATGTGAACTTGTCACATGTATTGGGTTCAAAATATGAGTTTAAATTTACTGAAGCAGGTTTTTTTGTAATACAATATAATGAAAAAAGCTGTAACTGAATGCTTGAAAGTTTCTTCCAAATTTTATATTAAACCAAAAGGAACACACTACAACCATATTCCATGACTTTCAAATAAAAGTACACAAAAAGAAACATGGCAAAATGCCTTTTACAGTCTAAACATAACAAAACAAGGAGTACAAAATAATAATAATAATAATGATAATAATTTGAAGTGTGAAAACAGCTCACAAAAGCAAAGTTAAGTCTTAAGGGATTGTACCCTTGCAGAGCAGTGAGTGCCCAATTCCATGAACACCTTCTCAATCACCTCAAAAGTGTACTTCCGATTTTTTGGTACTGAAATCCAAGGCAAACAGGTCAAAGGCCAAACTGTTCTGGAGCATCTTGCAAGACAATCCCTTCCTCCAACACAAGAGTAAAGTTTATGACACTGGTCAAAGTCGTAGGGGAGTCATCATCTTCAATCACAATAGGAACTCCCACTTTCATCCCTCTGGTCTATCCGCCATCAGGAGTACTGTCCTAATGTAATAAAGAGTACAAAAAAAAATCACTTTTGACATCCATCTTTTCTATGTTTTTATATTTCTTTTTGGTCCATGAACGTTTTGGATCCTACTAGATTAATGTAGACAAAATGTACAGAAAGAAACACCTCATAAATCTTTAAAATCAGTTGAGATGATCAGATAAAGTAAAATAAGAGCCGGAGTTCAAATGAATAAGAATTTAAATATCTTAATAATGTCAACACAAATATTAACAGTCGTATTTTTGTCAAAGTGCCTGCAGAGAATCAATGCAACATACTCACTAGACATGTTCTGAATAGTGCAGATGATCCATCACGGATAAACACATCGAGATCTTCCAGGACAGTTTTCATTCAGTGAGCCACAATATTTGAAGTCTGAAAAAAGGGCGCTAATGTTATGCATTGTCACCTTTGATAAACTTTCAGGTATTCATAACATTTAACATTAGGGAGACTCTAATTAGGGGCAGTGGTGGCTCAGTGGGCTAAGGCACTGAGTTACTGATCGGCGGTTCGATTCCCAACTCAGCCAGGTTGCCATTGTTGGGCCCTTGAGCAAGGCCCATAACCCTAACTGCTCCAGGGGCGCTGTACCATGGCTGACCCTGCGCTCCTGACCCCAGTTACGCTGGGATATGCGAAGAAGGAATTTCACTGTGCTGTAATGTATATGTGACAAAATAAAGGCTTTACTTTAATTATGAGAGAAAGATTTAGAAATATGCAATACTGTTTGCATGGAAAAAAAGATGTTCAGGTTTGTGCTCAAGTGTCTCAGCATCAAATTTTTCTGTGTCCTGTTCTCTCAATTCTACAGTCGTGGCCAAAAGTTTTGAGAATGACACAAATATTAGTTTTCACAAAGTTTGCTGCTAAACTGCTTTTAGATCTTTGTTTCAGTTGTTTCTGTTATGTACTGAAATATAATTACAAGCACTTCATATGTTTCAAAGGCTTTTATCGACATTTACATGACATTTATGCAAAGAGTCGGTATTTGCAGTGTTGGCCCTTCTTTTTCAGGACCTCTGCAATTCGACTGGGCTGCTCTCAATCAACTTCTGGGCCAAATCCTGACTGATAGCAACCCATTCTTTCATAATCACTTCTTGGATTTGTCAGAATTAGTGGGTTGTTGTTTGTCCACCCGCCTCTTGAGGATTGACCACAAGTTCTCAATGGGATTAAGATCTGGGGAGTTTCCAGGCCATGGACCCAAAATTTCAACGTTTTGGTCCCCGAGCCACTTAGTCATCACTTTTGCCTTATGGCACGGTGTTCCATCGTGCTGGAAAATGCATTGTTCTTCACCAAACTGTTGGATCGTTGGAAGAAGTTGCTGTTGGAGGGTGTATTGGTACCATTCTTTATTCATGGCTGTGTTTTTGGGCAAAATTGTGAGTGAGCCCACTCCCTTGGATGAGAAGCAACCCCACACATGAATGGTCTCAGGATGCTTTACTGTTGGCATGACACAGGACTGATGGTAGCGCTCACCTTTTCTTCTCCGGACAAGCCTTTTTCCAGATGCCCCAAACAATCGGAAAGAGGCTTCATCCGAGAATATGACTTTGCCCCAGTCCTCAGCAGTCCATTCGCCATACTTTTTGCAGAAGATCAATCTGTCCCTGATGTTTTTTTTTGGAGAGAAGTGGCTTCTTTGCTGCCCTTCTTGACAGGCCATCTTCCAAAAGTCTTTGCCTCACTGTGCGTGCAGATGCGCTCACACCTGCCTGCTGCCATTCCTGAGCAAGCTCTGCACTGGTGGCACTCCGATCCCGCAGCTGAATACTCTTTAGGAGACGATCCTGGCGCTTGCTGGACTTTCTTGGACCCCCTGAAGCCTTCTTAACAAGAATTGAACCTCTTTCCTTGAAGTTCTTGGTGATCCTATAAATTGTTGATTTAGGTGTAATCTTAGTAGCCACAATATCCTTGCCTGTGAAGCCATTTTTATGCAACGCAATGATGGCTGCACGCGTTTCTTTGCAGGTTATCATGGTTAACAATGAAAGAACAATGATTTCAAGCATCACTCTCCTTTTGACATATCAAGTCTGCCATTCTAACCCTATCAGTCTGACACAATGATCTCCAGCCTTGTGCTTGTCAACATTCTCACCTGAGTTAACAAGATGATTACTGAAATGATCTCAGCAGGTCCTTTAATGACAGCAATGAAATGCAGTGGAAATTTTTTCGGGATTAAGTTCATTTTCATGGCAAAGAAGGACTATGCAATTCATCACTCTTCATAACATTCTGGAGTATATGCAAATTGCTATTATAAAAACTTAAGCAGCAACTTTTCCAATTTCCAGTATTTATGTACTTCTCAAAACTTTTGGCCACAACTGTACTGTACATGTGAACAAGGTGAAGTCCCAGCTTCAGGTTCACTGTTCAGCTCAGGTTCCTTTTCATTCAAGATTTTCCTCTGATTCCTTATGCATTAATCTGAAATCTTTGATGGCTGCTAAAGCTTGAATCTACATTTCTGTAAGGGGCAAAATACGATCTCTCTATTTCTTATATGGTTTCCAAGAGAAGAACTGTGCTTCAGAACAGATCTAACTGAACTCGCACAAGTTTTCCTGAAGGTTACATTTATTTGATCAGAAATACAGTAAAACAGGAATAATGTGAAATATAGCAGCTTTTTTTTCCATTGGAATGTATTTAAATTGTTTTATTTATTGCTGTGATGTAAAGCTGTATTTTCTGCATCATTACTCCAGTCTTCAGTGTCACATGATCTGCAGAAATCACTATTTCTTTAATTCATTCATCAATGATCAAGAAACATTTATTGAGTTTTGTGGAAACAATACACCCCCCCCCCCCCCCCCCCCAGGACTAAATGACAGTATTAGACATTTTTATAGGCTAACATTCTTATTATTATTAAAATTGACAAAAAAACTATAACTCTCTATACAAAAATATCAAGAAATTTTCCCATGATCAGATCCTCATATTAGAGGGATTTCTGAAGACCATGTGACACTAAAGACTTGAGTAATGATGCAGAACATTCAGCTTAATGTCACAGCAATAAATTCCACTTTTAAGTACAGTACATTCCAGTAGACAACAGAAATTTTGAAGTCTACCATTTTCACCTTATTCCAGTTTTACTATATCAAATAAATGTAGTATTTTATATTGATCAAATAAATGTAGCATTGATTAACATAAAACTCTTTTAAAAACAAAAAATAATACAGATCTAAAACCTTTTGAACGTTAGTGCAGAGCTAATCTGACCAATTATATTGACCAAAATATTCAAGTCTTTTTACTTCTTTTTAGTTATATTTAATGAAACGGGGTATGAATAGTCTTACATAAAAACTAGTAAGGTACAACAAGAATTATTTTTTGCCCTAACTTCATACTCCGTTCTTAAAATCATTAAAAATACTGCATTGTAAATGTTTACTTACATGAAATGGCAAAGTTTGAGGTCTTGTGATGAAGTCTGGAAATGTGTTTATTCAGGAGGATATTGAGAGAATGTGTTCTGAAATGTTAAATGCAAAGATTACAAATACTGTGGTGGAAATACTGCATATTTTAAATACCAAGTGTAGAAGAGTTATTATGAATTTAACCAGACTTTCTAGACTTGTCTTTATTATTCTCCAGGCTCTTTGGCTTCGGGTAATAAACGGCTACAGTTAAGTTTGCAACAACTAATTTTATTAAGACAAACGGTAAGACAAACTGCTCTCCTCATGTGCTTCTCTCACACCGTGTCACACTCTCACCTGTCCCATGGGAAACCCCAGGCAGGTAACCTGTTAGTTCCTCTTAACATAAGCAAAATAAACAATAAATCAAATATCACACATGCAGGGATATAGAGAAAATAATCATGTGCTGTGAATAATAATTAAATAATATTCAATTCTAAATGTAATATTTCTAATACAATTAAATATACTTCGTAATATGCAACACCTGTAATAAATAACATAAATGTAGTAAACTCAAAATAATACAAAATATATTGATTGTAGTAATTCAGGTTACAGGATGACTTGCATCTTTCTCACGTTAAATAAACAACTGCACCAAGCTCTATGTACTTCGTAAAGAACGCCATATAATAACGCTCATTTATGTTGACAATTTCTGCAAAGGACTTCGATATAAATATGTGCACTTACCAAAGTTTAAAAGAAGTTGTCCGTTGTGAGGTGGAGAAACGCACTACTAATCCAGATTCAAATACCCGCTGCACCCAACACGCATGCGCCAACTTCAGAAACGTAACAGCGCGCATGAGCCAACTTCCGAACCAACTTCTGTGCGTGTTAACTTGCATTAGAACGTCTGTTCAGTAGTTAAACCTTAGTTGACCCAGCGAGTTTTTAATGAACTTGTTTTCACTAGTTCAGTCAGCTTTTTCATGTCTTATTGTCCAGATTACTAATAAATACTCATTATGCCAACATTTTGCTAGTTGGATTTTTTACAGTGTATTTGTGTGTGTGTGTGCGCACATGTGTGAGTGTTTGTGCTTTACGTTGAACTGTCTTGTGCCCCAAGGCCGGTGGTATAGGCTCCAGGCCTCCCACAAACCCACTGTAAACCCTAATGCTCAAAGTAATTAAACATATTGAGTACTGTTAACTTAAACAATTACAATCAGTTCAGATTAATAGACTTTGATGAGTATTTATAAGTTTGTAGAAATGACAATTTTCAAATTAGCTGAAGAAATTTGATCATTTAAGTAACTGTACGTACTTAAGTAACAGTAACTGTCACCTTAAAGTTCCATCAACTTAAAATCTTTCAGACTAGCGATTTTGTGTCTGACGTCATCAGGGCAATAGGGCACTGGTGGCTCCGTGGTAGGTCTTTTGCCTGCCATGCGAAAGGCCCAGGTTCGATTCCCAACTGGATGAAGTGTCTGTCCCAAGCCCAGATAAAATGGGAGGGTTGTGTCAGCAAGGGCATCTGGTGTAAAACCTGTGTCAAGTTTGTGTGCGGACTGGATTGTCTGCTGTGGTCACCCATTGCCGGGAGCATCCGAAAGACCAACAACAATTTATTTGATTTGCAGTACAACAAAAAATGATAATTGCTATTAAATAGTATGAGTTAGGTTACTCAATAATACAAGCAAAAACTTATAGTTCTTTAACTTAAAATTGGAAACATCATTACTTACATTAAAAAAAAAAAAGAGTTTTGCCAACTTATTCAGGTTTACAGTGTATACAGGAGTATACAAGCGAGAATGGGTGAGAGTAAATATTTCAAGATCACAAACATAAGCATTTATGAAAATCAAATGTTCAAATCAAAGTACCGCATACAGTTCATACAAGCATTTAGTTATTTTTCCAATAAACACTTAACAGCAACCCAATTGAAAAAATCTATCTAATCATACCAGCTACTGTATGACCTACCCTGCCAAATAACAAGATATGACTTGCTTTCACTGATCAGGGATACTGTGGATCAGAGGCCCATCCTGGGAGTACTAAGCATCATGAAGAAAAACAGGCCATATACAGTATGCCAGGCCATCTCACACATATATTCACACACTCATTAACATCTCATGCAATAGTGTGTATACAGGAAGAGCATGCAGGTGACATGGAGTCAAATTTTATTTATTTTGTCAAAGTTGGATAAATAACACTCCAGTTGGTATAATGATTTTCAACTACCATCACAGTCTATAAATTCAACACTATATGTGACATGAAGCTTAACTGAAAGATTTTAAAGCTGTTTTTATTGCAGTGAATAGAAACAGTTAATATTAAGTTTGTAATGTTTATTAGGAACAAAATCACACATATAGTAAGAAGTGAAACAAGCGAATATTCATTTGGTGTTTTTGGTGAGCTATTTCAGTGATACTGCTCCATTGAAAGATTTAGTTCTCAGTTTCAGTGAGAACAACAGCTCTGCGCATTCCTTGCCAATGACTGAGCCATACAGTCAATGCACAACACAATGTAAATTTGCAGCCACACAATCTTAAGTGTGAAGGTTCACAGAAACATTTACACAAACCAAATGAAATTTGGCAACAAATATTACTTTTTAATGCTTCTCATATTCTGAGATTTTATTCAGGTTATTACACAAATAATTATTATTTAAACATCCTGAGTTATTGTAATTATTTGAATAATATCATACTTCTAAATTTTATTATTAGCATTATCATTAACATACTTTGGTTAGTGGTATTATTTACACAGAATACATTTAGAAATCTTTCCTAATCATGTGACAAATACATTATAAGCAAATATGATGAAAATTTCTTCTGTGAACAAACTCTGGAGATTTCTTTTCAATAATTTCTTAATTTTTGTGTGTCTAAAGAAAAATAACTTTAAATCATATTATGGGTTATCACGTTCATTTCCCACACAATGCCCAAACCCTGCCAGCCCCAAACCCGGATAAAATAAAAGGGTTTCATCAGGAAGGACATCCAGTATAAAAACCTGTGCCAAGTTGTGGTGTGGATCAGACGGAGCCGAATGACTAACAACAATGATAATGATTGATTTAGAAAGAGCCTTGTTTTAAAAACCACACAACATAAACACAGATTTGACAAACACAGATTTAATTAGTTTTAGCAAGATAATACTCATTTTAAGCCCTTGTTGATTAGTGTTGCAGCACAGTGACTTAGTGGTTATCACTGTCACCTCAAACATCCTCACATGTGTAGGTTGAGTGAATGTTTTCCCCTGTCTTAGTGGGTGTCCTCCAGGTATTCTGGTTTCGTCCCACAGGCTAAAGATATGATGCAGACTGACTGGTGTTTTTAAAATTGGCTATAATGTATGGGTCATTGCAGCCAGCCATCGTTCAGAGATGGCAGTTTAAATAAATTAATGAATTGTGAGCCAAATCTTGAAAACATGACAGAAATATTACAACAGCTACAGTATAAGGCATATTATGCTACTATTCTATCCCTTTTAATCAGATAATACAAGTGGTCATAATTATAGTTATATAGTTACCAATGCACACATGTGCAAATGTCAATATATATACCACAAAGAGCTCAGAAACCAATATGAATTTAACCAGAAAAATATTCTGATTTTTAAAGCATAAGTGTCAAATTTTAAAGGAACGTCCAAAAAAAAAGAGAAGGAAAATGGTTAAATTATAAAATTAAGAACATCTGATTTTCAGTTGAGCAAAAATCCTTCAGTGCTTTCATTCCTAACTAAGCAGTGACATTTGTGATTGTCCATGGCTAAATTGACCTTTTGCTTTGCCTATTACAAATGTACTTTACATTGAGAAAAGGAATGACACACACTTTATGTACATACTGGTTACTGACCTTCAATAACCTGGTTACTAAGCAGAACAATACATCATTATGTGGGTCTGTTCTGCCCTCTTGTGCCCATTTTCATTCCCATTCATAATATACTACATATACTGCAGACGAAGTTTCACTTAAAATGAGTGAATGTCATGTGATTGATTGTTCATGGGTTTGTTTTGCTTATGTTAGGTAGGTATGGAAAATCCATAGTATGATTAAGGATACATTATTATGGTACAACATACCATAATATTAATAAAGAAGCACAGTTAAAAAAAAATTACCCCTCCTCCATTTTCTCCCAAACTGGTCATTTGCCAAATTCCACCCACCAGACAGCTCTTCCGTGGCAGCTGACAGCCCCCACGGGAAGGGGAAGGGTAACACACTTCCTCTGAGATATGTTAAGACATGTTTTTAAACTGCTGCTCATGCTGCATCACATGGAGCCTGGCATCAGTGCACTCACAAGTGTCTCACCTTCATTTTACAGCCATGCTGATATTCAGCACAACAGTACTCGCTCGCATGAGTTATTGCGTAATCATAACACTTTACCACGCTCTCACTCACTCACTTTAACCTGACTCACTCCTACTTGCTTTATCTGTGTACAGATGGCGGAATTGGGAAAGGTAATTATCATGTCTTTATCATTGTCATGACCGTGGGAGGAAACTGGAGTACCTGAAGGATACCAACAAGCGCAGCGAGAACATGCAAAATCTGTGCACACAGATCCGAGGCAGGAATCAAACCCAGACCCTAGAGGTGTAAGGCGACTAAGCCACCGTGCTGCCGCAGCTTTACCAAAATGTAAATAATAATAGCAGCAGCATCAAAAACAACAATTTATTTAAATGTATTTTTAATAAATAATAATTATTATTTTTAATACTTAGCTTTGTTACGAGTATTTTTTTGTCCTTATTGTTATTATTATGAATAATTCTTCTGACTAATCAACATATTATTATTATTATTATTATTATATAATTAAAATAAAACCTTTTTTAGGCCCGGTTGTTCTTACTGAGTTTACACGTCATCATGCATGACACATGACTATTCTCACCACCCTTCCCCCAATGAAAGGGAACGGGGCCTGGGAGGAAAATAGTGTTTTTTCCCTCACACACCTCCCACACATATAAAGAGAGACTTGCTATGCTATTTGTATCTCTCTCTCTCTCTCTCTCTCTCTCTCTCTCTCTCTCGATGAGAGATAAGTGGGTGTTAGATTTAAATGACCAAATGTACACACTGCTTGTTTAAGCACATTTCTACAGCACCTCATTGGAATTCACCATTGACAACAGCGGAAAAAAAGAATGGTGAACCGCGTGGCTTGTGACAATGCCTTCAATTTGTCCACGACAAACACATAAACAACACATTGTTAGGTGGAAACAATCAGCCATTTTGTCTTGCTGTTTCAGCGCTTTGAAATATGTGATGGCTTCTGGCTCAGATATCCCTGTTATGATTTCATGAAATAATCCATCGTAGCTCCTCCTTAGTTCCTGGCCATTTTTGTGCTCATACCCCTCCCTTTTCTCCTCTCTTGTCTTCTTCTCTCTTGGCTCCACTCCCCCTCTTTTTCCATCACCCCTCTTACACCACTCAGGAGCTGCTGCGGCAGCAGAAGTCTATTCAACACAAGGGAGGGAAATAATGCACAGAATTAAGGCTCCCTTACTGCCTCAGGGAGTGGAGAAATGCAAGAGAATGTGTGACGGCTAACAGGAATAAAAAGAGGGGCTAGAAAGACCAGACGGCGAAGGGAAAGCTTTAGGAAGCCCAGTGCACACCACAGGGGATATTACGAAGGAAGGCGGGAGAAGATGGATGCAATACTGTTGATGGTGTACCAGAACCCTATTTTCTCTGTGTTGTTGTTCTCTCTCATGTTCAGGGTGGTTCATCACCTGCTAAGGAAACTGCCCCTACCCAAAGTAATAGAGCATGATGAGCTGCGCTCCTGGAAGTGGAGAAACCTCAGTGTGTCTCTGGTTCATTCACTGCTAACCGGCCCATGGGCCATAACCTGGTAAGTGACAAGCATTCTGCTTGTGCAGAATTCATTTTGATGATGATGTGGAAAAGCTACTGGCTATGTGAAAAATTTGTACTGATTCCAGTGTCATTCCAGGGATGATACAGAGAGGCATTTCGAGCTGTTTTAGTGCTGATTTGGTTTCCTTGTAAAATGATGTTTAAGATGGTTTACTATAGCATGTCCTTTATTTTGATGCTTGGCAGGTTATTAACATTGTGTGCCTTAGGAAAAAAAAGTTTTCGAAGTTTTGGGCAGTTATGGAGTTTAGTCTCCTTAAATACTTTTCAGAAAGAATCTTTTCAGATAGAGAAACACTCTGTTCAATGGTCTAGACATAAAATCTTTAAAAGTCCACAATTTTCAAAATATTTATCATAACATTTTGTAAATTATCATGTTTATCCAATATATGTTATGGCATCAGTGCTTTCCGGAATTACCATGTATTCACCTTTAGTAACCACGTCATCCTGTAGAACTGGGTGCAAGGAGGGAATTCAACCTAGATTGGACTTCTGAGTCAGACAGCACAGCCAGATTGAGTTGTGGTGAATACTTTGTACTAACAGATATTCAAAGAGATTATCAGAACCAGAATGAGCAACCATGAAATACGGGGTTGTTTATGTCAGAGAGCTCAATGAATACTTCACAAAGTGTCTTTGTTGTGAGTATGATTGTGGGTTGATTGAGTTTAGGTGTGTAATCAGCAACCCGGTGAACTTGAACATGTGAACTTGGAGTTGTAGTCCATGCACAGTAACCTGCCCAGTATTGATATCACACTATTAGCGTTTGTTTGAGTTAAATTATACAAACTATTTAGGGCGTTAATTGAACACTCCGGATGATAATTCAACACTGGAGAATTTACTGTGTGGTAGCCATGTTTTTTTTTTAGAGGTGCAGTCTGAGAAATGGTGTCAGATAGTAAATTTGATGACAATGAGTACACAAATTCATGTGTTCATTTACACCTTATGGTAATTTAGAGTCAGAGAAATGTTTTGGGGAAATTAGAAAAAACCTGAGAACCTGGAGGAAACCCATAAGGAACTGAGGAGGACATGCAAAACTACACACAACCTGTAACATGAGTTTAGGATCTAATTTCCCCAATCTATTAACCTAATAATGATGGGGCATGTTGTTGTAGTAAAATAATCAGCTCTGGTGTGCAGTGATGCATTGATTATAATTGGTTTTCCAATAACAGCACATCCTGAGGTGTATTATTCCGCTTACACAATGCCAGTGTTAACTGAAACTTAAAGCAACGTGCCTTCCAAAAAGCCTTCCATCCTGATGACTTTTCTGTACTGAAAAACTGAAAGGACTGTTACAAAGTGCTGACACAGGAGAATCCTTTTCTGTGTGTTAAATTAATGTCTCCTCAAAGAACACTTCACAGTACTGTATAAACCATTACGCAGATTTTAAAAACCTGTTTGTATGGCATGTCTGTTATACAAAGTTCCTTTGTAAGTTGCTACTATAGAAACAACATATTAGAAAGAGTGCATTTGTGTTAACCTCATTTGTGTAGTGCAGTGACATAAGGAAATATGAATTGAAGAAATCATTTGAAGTGTCCACGTAAAAGGAATTTATCTATGATTACTTTATCATTCTGCAGTGTGACCCTATGGCCCGAGATGCTGAGTAACATGCATTCTTTCTCCACACCAGTCTGCTACCTGCTTGTGAGTGTTTCAGCAGGTTAGTAAAAGACACCATAATGTGCTCCTGGTTGGTGAATTGTTTACACACCATTAATAATACCTTTTTCATATTATTAGATATGTGAGAACCAGCTTGTGCAATGGAATTCAAGCTTTAAAAACAATACAAGTTTTATCTAAATTATGGAATTCATTCCATTTATCATGGAATACATGACAAATTTAAATTCATTACAGCAATAATTTCTATTTTGATCAACTTTAAAGGGTTTATTTCCGTGCTGTAGAAAAGTATGCATAATTACGAACAATAAACAATACTAACAATATTATGTATAGTAGTTTTTCCCGGAATAGTCAGTGTTATTTCTAACTAAATTTATCCTATCCCTTTGCTGCTACAGGTTACTTTTTGCAAGATGCTGGAGATATCATATTTTCAGGACATGCCTTAGGATCATGGGAGTTCCTGCTCCATCACTTCTTGGTGAGTTGCATTTAAGTTAGACAGAACAATAGTGTCTAACAATGAAAACAGACCGAGTGAGGATGCCAAGGTTTTGTCTGTAACTCCTTTGTAGAAAAGGTCACAAAAGTTGTGAGTGCAGTATAATGTACATAAATACTGTATGTCCGTTTGTCTTTTCTTACCATCCTTAGACAATCATTATGAATCATTATGCAAACTGCAGTAAAATCAGCAGTAGTACGTTTATAATACAGTATGTTATGGATGTTACTGTATGTCTCATAGTGTGCAGCAGTCTAAGGAGAGAAGTACAATTGATTATAGACCTAGATACTGTACTTCATCTTGTGAGTAAAATATGGTTGATTTTTTTGGTGAATAAAAAAATTACATCATAGCAGTGTCTAAAACAAATGTGCAAACTGGGGTAAACTGAGGGCTTGAATAACTAGGATGGCTAGGAGACACCGCATGGTATGTGAAAATCTGGGTTACTTGTGTCTTGTGTGTTATTACTGACAAATGAGTGTCATCAGAATCCCAGTGATGCAGGGTGGGTGAATGCATCAGGACATGATGTTTTGTATACATGTACTAAAATACAGAATAAAATACAGGATATATGTATAGATGTACTAAAATACATGACAAATCTATATAAAAGAGCTAAAATTTAAAAACAAAGAAAGAATTTGTTTGTTTTTAAAAACCAACAAAGAAATTATGGAAAGCTTTTTATGTCATTTAAAACTTTGGACAGGTCTAGACTTAACTTCTCTACATTTCTATTACATGTTTTCTATTAGTTTTATTGTACATCCTAAATACTGTACCTGAAAACAATGCTTAAAAATGTATAATTGATTAGTACTAAGCTTTAAGTTAACATTTCGATGATCAGACAAGGGCACACATTGGAAGTAGACCTCTTCATTAATTAATGAGAACTTGAACTTATAGTAGCCTTTATAAACACTGCTGAGCTAGCAGAACCCAACAAGACAATCTAATTTTAGAGACTGGTCAGAATAGTCTACTGGAGGATTTGATAAAATTACTAGACTTGGTTTAAGAGCTGTTCCGTGCACTATTAAAACCTGGAAAAATTATGGAAGAATTGTAAAAATAAATAAATAAATAAAATAAAACATCTAAAACGCTTGATGAAAGTGTATTATTAAGAAGTTCACATTAGAAATCACAGACATGTTTCAGGGCAAAGTAAAAGCATTTTCTCATGCACAATGTGACCAGTATTAGAACTAAACAGCTTTGTGACCATAAGAAAATCATTTGTTAGTGAAACTAATAACAAATGGCCTGTTTTCTAGGGAAGATAAAAATTGGTCTTTGGAGTAATGTAAAAAGATCATTGGTCAGTTGTGTTGTGTGGTTTGAGGCATAGTGGCCATTGTATAAGCCTCTGGAGGCAGTGTTATGCTCTGGGGTTGCTTCAGTTGGTCAGGTCGAGACTCAGGAATATTATGTGGCAATAATATTAAGTCAGCTGCTGACCTGAATGTACTGAATTTCAGGTTGAGGGAGCATGAGGAATCTTTTTCACACCACATTTACTGACCACCACATTGTACACCATGTGTTCCTTCCTATACACACGTGGACAAAATTGTTGGTACCCTTCGGTCAATGAAAGAAAAACTCACAATGGTCACAGAAATAACTTTAATCTGACAAAAGTAATAATAAATAAGAATTCTATGAATGTTAACCAATGAAAGTCAGACACTGCTTTTCAACCATGCTTCAACGGAATTACAAAACAAAAAATTAACTCATGGAACAGACCTGGACAAAAATGATGGTACCCCTAACTTAATAGTTTGTTGCACAACCTTTTGTGGCAATCACTGCAATCAAACGATTCCTGTAACTGTCAATGAGACTTCTGCACCTCTCTGCAGGTATTTTGGCCCACTCCTCATGAGCAAGCTGCTCCAGTTGTTTCCAGTTTGAAGGGTGCCTTTTCCAGATGGCATGTTTCAGCTCCTTCCAAAGATGCTCAATAGGATTGAGGTCAGGGCTCATAGAAGGCCACTTTAGAATAGTCCAATGTTTTCCTCTTAGCCATTCTTGGGTGTTTTTAGCTGTGCGTTTTGGGTCATTGTCCTGTTGCAAGACCCATGACCTGCGACTGAGACCCAGCTTTCTGACACTGGCCAGCACATTTCTCTCTAGAATCCCTTGATAGTCTTGAGATTTCATTGTACCCTGCACAGATTCAAGACACCCTGTGCCAGATGCAGCAAAGCAGCCCCAGAACATAACAGAGCCTCCTCCATGTTTCACAGTAGGGACAGTGTTCTTTTCTTGACATACTTCATTTTTCCATCTGTGAACATAGAGCTGATGTGCCTTGGCAAAAAGTTCCATTTTTGTCTCATCTGTCCATAGGACATTCTCCCAGAATAAATTTACAAGTAAAGTTACCATTATTAAAATCTACTCAAGTAAAAGTAAAAAGTAGCTCATTAAAAATTTACTCAGAGTAAAAGTTACCAAGTAACTTTTTTTTTTTTAAAGCGGCGTGGGATGGGGGATTCTAGTGTAGGTCAAAAGAGACAAGCGGATATAAATCTCAAACTAGTTGTTTATTAATTGAAGGATACTTTCAACCTCACCTTTGCATAATAAAGCTGTTGCCTTTCTTTTGCTTGAAATCAAACTGGTCGCTTAAATATGGTGTGACACTTTGCGCCGGGTAGCCAAGGGGGAAAAAAAGCTCACACAATTATAATACAAAACATAGTTTAGTTTAGTTTATTTATATAGCACATTTACTACAGCCACAAGACTGACCAAAGTGCTGTACATCCACATAAACAACATAAAAGAATAAAAGTATACAACTATAGCCTAAGAAAAAAATAAAATAAAATAAAATAAATAAATAAATAAACACAGAAGCTTAAAGGACAGTAAAGCCTAGTAGGCCAGGGAAAACGAATGAGTTTTTAAATGGAATTTAAAAGAAGTCAGACTAGGAGCCATTCGAATATTGATTGGCAGGCCGTTCCAAAGACGAGGCCCAATTACTGAAAAAGCACGGTCACCTCTACGCTTAAGTCTGGAATGTGGAATTACAAGGAGGTTCTGGTCACAGGATCTTAAACTTCTCAGGGGGGTGTGTTGGTGCAGCAAGTGAAAGTAAAGAAAGGGTCAAAAGAATAGAGCATTTCGGGGGTGAGCAGCATACCTGAGCTCCTACTCCATTCTCTCTTTCTCACGCACACACCTCTGCAAAAGGGCAACATACAGTAATGTGGTAAACAACATAGTAGTGGCTGTTACAATGGCCAGCAGTTTGCTTCATAAGGATTTTTTTGTCTGTCTTCATCGTTCTTGTGAATTTAGCGTTTGTTCTCCCTGTCCATCAATCAATCAGTGCAGTTTTTTTCCTTCCCCGTTGCATTATTTAAATTATTTTTAAATTTCATTCATATTTTTTTTTTACTCAGTAGCAAATATGATTTTAAATACAGCGAAGTACAATACTTCAAACAAAACATACTTATGTAAAAGTAAAATGGCAGATTTTAAAAACTACTTTAAAAAGTAGAAGTACACAATAAAAACTACTCAATTACAGTAACGCGAGTAATCAAATGTAATTCGTTACTTTCCACTCTGCTTACAGGTGTTGTGGTGCTTCCTGTACAATCTCTACACCCAGCGCTATGTGGCAGGAGCAGTGTTTGCTCTCCTGGTGGAGGTCAACAGCATGACCCTCCATGCACGGCTGCTGCTGAAGCTGGCGGGGGCTCGAGGGACACGTCTCTACTATGCCAACAAATTCCTCAACCTCTTCACGTATGTCACCTTCCGTTTAGGTGCCCAGTTTTACATAACCTTTTACATCATCATTAATTTCACCTTGCTGCTGCATGGCAGTTACTTCCTGCTCACTGTGCTCATCATGAACACCATGATCCTCATCTACTTCTACCGATTGCTCAGAGCTGACTTTTGGCCAAGAGGAAAGGGCCATGTCATGCAGAATGGCACTCACTGTAGCAGCTCCTCTCAGCTCTTTGATGACTGATCAGTCCTATCAGAATGAATACAAGCCCAACTGCTTCACTTTCCTCAGTTTAAGACAGTATTTTCACCCAGTCATTTCACTGTGTTGTGTCCTGATCATAATGAGATGAATTTACAGATGTAGTAAGATGTAGTCTCAACATGCATTAGCCAGCCTGAATTCTGATTTCAGTATTATACATTAATATACTATGACTTAATCAGCTCACTAAATGGTACTTTCTGAAGTATTTCTTGTTTTCAGGGTTTTTTTATATGCAAAAGAAGGTTACTGCATCAAAAATTAAGATTTGTGTATTCCGTTTTTAATAACTTACAAATTGGCCTGGGGCGATAAGTATATAATTCAATAACTTGTAGTTAAATGTGTTTCATACACATCCTTTTAAAGTGGTTTGGGTAATTAGAATAAAATCTATTTTATATGCATCCTGGGTCCAATTATACATGTATTTTTATGTGGATAATCCCTATCTTATATTCAAGATGCATGGAAGTGTAAAAAGATTAATTAATGCTTTTGTGGTGCCCAGTTCACTGGGATATGTGTTTACCCTGAAATTCTATGACTGCCTCTTCCTGCCTTCTCTCAAGAGCTTCTCAAGAATCTTACTGCCTCCCATTTTTGTGAAATTGTGATTCATGTCTTATGAGATGTGAGTAAACTGTATAGCCTTCCCTGTCAGGCCTTGTAGACAGACTTCATGGTTGTCAACAAAACAAGCAATAATGTAGCATTGAATGGCAGACAATTAGAAAAAGAAATCCTGCTACACCATACATAATGTTCACCTTTTTGAGATGAAAGTTTGTAATTCATATTTACAGTCATAACTGTCATAAGAATATGTGTATCTGTTAACCTCCAGGCTAGAAACCTAAATTGTCCATGTGTCATTTGATTACTTTAACAGTGCTTTAAAATTACATTAAACAGCCCCTTGTCCTAACTTTCTGATAATTTATTAACTATGCTTCTTAAACATAATCAAATAACAAAGCCATTGACATAATAGTGTTTTATGAGAGAACCTGTGGCTTTATTGATATAACTGAACAGCTAGAAACGGTCAGACAGCGGTCCTCAGTCAATAAAGCGCTGTCCGAACAAGGTTTTTCAGGTATAAAAAGCACATACTGAAGACTGTATAGTCACGAGGGCTACAAAATATTACCAACTGAAGGAATTATGCACTGGTATATTATGTTACTTCACAAGATGTTTTTGCATGTACAAATACACAAAACTATGATCTTAAAACAATATACCATAATCAACCCCTGTACATATACCTGTTTCATTTCTGTCTTTATTTATTTCAGCTTGTACAATTTCTTCCATGCTATGTGGTTCTGTGAGTTTATCAAGTCACCATGTGAAGATTTGCATCGAGAAGTTATTCTTGTTTGCATACTGCAGGTCGGAACTGTGACTTAAAAATATAGAATTAAAGTCAAATGTGCCTTATGATGAGTGAACACTCTGAACAGGCCTTTAGACTACTGAACGTTAACCTGACATTATATATTGTGTTTGTATTAAATTATTGAAAATAAACTTGCACAAAAATCTTTTTCAAACACGTTTCTTTGCATACCTACACACTTGGCACTCAGAGATGAAGAACTGTAACTGAGACAGAACATAATGTCATTATAGAATAACTCAATAAAAAATACATGAGTCAATTTTTATGCTGAAATGAGAGTCTTACAGTATGCAACATGCCTAGAAGATTAACTCATTAACTCATATACATACAAATTAAGTTTTTAATTTTTTTAAGGATGAGTTTTGCACTGTAAGATGCAATGAAAAGCATAAAAGTTTATATTTTTTCCCCACATAAAATGTGTCATAAGGTTGCATGCAAAAATTTGTAAAAAATGTTTGAAGTGCAAAAGGGCAAGTTTTATAATATCCATTTTTAAACCCAAGCTTTTTGTCACAGGTTCCCAGTGAACATCCATCCTTAATGTTTTCCCAGCTCTAACACACCCAAACGAACTCAGAAACCATTATTAATTTAGCTGAGTAGTTGAATCAACACACACACACACAAAAAAACGTGCAGACCATTGGGGTTCTCCAGACGTCAAGTTGGGAACCTGTGCCCTATCCCAGGAAACTTAGGGTATGAGGTGGGGTACACCTTGGACAGGGCAGGGCTCACACACTACGATTTAGAAATGCCAGAGGAAACAGGGGAAGCCACTATGACACTGTGCCGCCTGTCTGAGTTTAAATATATAAACCTTAAACAAAATACTGTAATATATAGTATTTTGCAAAAACAGCGAGCTAGAGGGCAGCAGAGAGCATAATCAGTATCCAGCTTGTTTTTTCATGTGTGTGTACTTTGGAAAGACGGACAGAAGGATGTTCGGGAAAAGCCGCTCGGAATGAATCTGCATGTTGGAGTCGGCACTTCCGCAGCCTGGGATTTACAAGACGTTTTCTTATTAATGGTGCGACTAAATCTACGGACTAAATAGGACTTAAAGCGGATTTAAAGCACGACTGCTTTGCGATAGAAACGCCTTAACAACGAGCACGTGAGATCACATCTGTGTCGAGGTAAGTGCAGGAGACGCAAAAACCGCTAGGCAGTGTGTGCTGAAAGTACGCCGCCTGCGGTGAGAACATCAAAGGGCATGCTGTAGGTTTGGGGGCGGCAGTGAACGGGTTGGAATTTTCCATCTGAGGTTTTGGAATGTAAAAAATAAACTCGGGTCTACTGTGCTAGCGTCTGGTTTTATTTTTCTCTTTAAGACAGTATAAAGCTAACTTAGGTGTCGAAGGAGGCCACATAATGAGTTTTACAATGACTGTTTCAAGCTTTGTTTTAAAAATATTTATTCTGTTTACACTAACAGTATAATGACGTTATGAGCTATTGGCATGCTAACCGTTAAATCAGTGGATACAGGTTTGGACGGGTATGGTTACAGGAGTTCTGGACGGTTCTGTTTTCATTGTCTACAGATTTGTTGGATTAGCATCGCAGATTAGTGAGGCATCAAACCAGCCATTAGTTTTTGTGTTAAATGGCTGTTTGAGCGTCTTTGTACTGCTCTACCTCACGCCGGGAGGAGGAAACAGCACGGTATGATAACCGTTCAGGCCCGATATCAGCCAGTTTAGTTATCTTCTCCTGACTTTTTTTAACATGACCGCAACCAGGAGTGATAAAAGTACTTACATTTTCTCACTCAGTCATCGTCTATACCGTTTTATCCTGTATACATGGTTGTGGGAACCTGGAGCCTATCTCAGACTTAGCACACAAGGGTACACCCTGGATGGCACACAAATACATCTACACACTACAGGCAATTTGGGAATGCCAACTAGCCTAATCGGCCTATCTTTTGAAGGAAACCCCATGCCCACAGACCTGATTAGGGAATCGAACCTGGGGGTGCAAGGCAACAGTGCTAACCATTAAGCTACTGTGCTGCCACCTACATTTTCTACTCAATTAAAACCATGATTACTATCTCAAGAAATATTCCAGTACAAGTTAAAGTACATATTCAAATTATTTCCATGAGTTAGAATAACTCCTTAAACTCCTTAATTTTAACTTGAAGCCACTGCCTTGCTACATGCTTTCACATGATTTTCCAAAATGACAATGCAGTTGAGTGTGATTTTTGTATAGAAATTCAAAATTTAACCTCAAATATCGCAACAGGTTTCACAGGTGCCATCTGGAGCGTCGTGTTGTGTGACATTAGCCCTGAGACCGGACATGCGTCTAGTTTAGTTGATTTAATGAAAGCTCTTATAATTGTGGAAACTCATATAAAGGAAGGAAAAACAAGAAAGGAGTAACTGATAAATGTCACCCATATTGGTTTGTTGTGTAAGAAGTAGAAAAAATAGGCAAGTATAAGGATTTGAGTGACTTTGACAAGGGTCAAATTGTGATGGCTGATAAGTGACTGGGTCAGAGCAGCTACAAAACTGCAGTTCTTTGGGATATTCCTAGTCTGCCGGGGTCAGGGTCTTCCAAAGGACTTCCAGTTTGTCACTTACCTGGCGAAGAGTGGGAACGCTGTGTGAAGAAGGCAAGCTGGCAGATGCAGTGTGATGCTCTGAACAGTGTTCTGCTCAGAACCCTTGGGTGCTGCCATTCAAGTGGATGTCACAGACCACAAACGTTGTTGCTGACCAAGTACACCCCTTCATCAAAATTATGTGCCCTGCTACACTACAAAATGGGTCAAGAATGGTTTAAGAAACACAACAAGAATTTTGAGGGCTGGAAAAAAGTCTTACCCAAGACTAATAGGAAAGTTATGACTTATCTGTGTTTATGCTTTTGGGGTTTTATAACATCACAGTGCCTAGGAGCTGGTTAGATTTCTATTGCAATATCTGATATTCAGTATAGTTTGTTTTGTTAAAATTCAACAAATAGTTTGCTCATACTACACAGGATGCTGTACTGTTCAGAGCACACCACCTGTGGGATTATAGAGGAATGTCAATGTTTTAGCAAACACAGCCGGAGGTCTAGAGAGAGCTGATTGGCCGAGCTCTCTCAGGGGGGAGGGATGAGAGGTACTTAGTGCTCCTACATTAATCACGGCTCTACAGCCATTCAGGGGCGTCTGTGAGCTCGCGCAACAGAGGGAGCGGATAGCGCTGTCCTCCGAGTGTGTTACGCCGCACCCAACGGTGCGCGAGCGAGCAGTTCGAAAAGATGCGGTCGGCTGGCGTCACGTGGTCGGGGAAACACGTGATAGTCTTCGGCCCTCCCGGCTGAGTGGTAGTAGTAGCCTTAATGTGGGAGCCCCCTAGTGACGGGGAGGAATTGGACACGGCTAAATTAGGGAGAAAATCGGGGAAAAATCAAAAAAAAAAAAAAAAAAAAACATATATAAATTTAAAATTATTAAAAACATTGGATTTTGGAGTCATTGAGGCAATATTTGAATCACCACACAAAATAATTTTTGATCAATCATTGAATAAATGTTTTCCCATATATAAAACACAAATTCTGTTTAACCAGTGTTTGAACAGGTAGTTCTATCGCAGGAATGTCACAGGCGTTTCCTCACTTAATGTACTAGTAGGCATCATCAACCTTTATGTCATACATACCAATGAGGTAATAATACAGCTTCATTTAATGAACAGTTCGTCGTTAGGTGGATGTGTGTGGGCAGAGCCGTGGGTAAACCTCTAGTAGATACATTGAAGGAACACATCTCAATTTGAAAGCACAACTCATCTCACTGGGGAAATTATCAAATTATTAACCTATGGAGGGTTGAATTCAAAGACATCCTGGCAGGTTAGCCCATTTTGCTGAAATTTAATTGCTGCAATTCAAAATGTTACACTAGTCAGTAGTTTGTATAGCCCCCACATGCTTGTATGTATACCTGAAAACATCGGGGCATGTTCCTAATGAGACAGATTATGTCCTAAAGTATCCCTAAAGTATCTCCTCCTAGATCTGCACCAGTGCACCACAGTCTCTGGGTGCAAACTTGGTGTTAGAATGGACTGAAATCTAATGTCTCAGAGGTGTTCTAGTGGATTTAGGTCAAACGAGTATGGGGGCAAGTCAATGCTATCACTTCCTTCTTCCTTTAGAAACTGCCCGCATACTGCTAGTGCATATTGTCATGCACTAGGAGGAACCCAGGACCCACTGCACCAGCGAAGGGTCTTACAGTGGGTCCAAGGTTTTCATTCCTATACCTAATGGCAGTCAGACTGCTGTAGATGTATTTGCATCCCTCCATGTATATGCCAACCCAGACCATCACTGACCCAACACCAAACTGGTCATACTGAACGATGTTACAGGCAGCAGAACATTCTCCACAGCTTTTCCAGACCCTTTCACGCCTGTCACATGTGTTCAGGGAGAACTTGCTCTCGTCTGTGAACAACACAGAGTGTCAGTGGAGGACCTGGCAATTCTGGGCTTACTAGAGGATGTCAGAAACAGACCTGTATGAAGTCTGTTTCTGCTTGTTTAGGCAGTAACAGTCACACTGCTTGACGTCATTTTGGACTTTGGCAGTGCTCATCCTGTTCCTCCTTGCACAAAGGGGCAGAGACTGGTCCTGGTTATGGGTTAAGGACTTTCTATGGCCCTGTCCAGGTGTGCTAGAATACTGCCTGTATACAGAATACTGTCTCCTGGAATCTCTTCCATGCTCTTGAGAATGTGCTGGGAGACCCAGCAAAGCTTCTGCCAATGGCAGGTATTGATGTGCCATCCTAGAGGAGTTGGACTGCCTGTGCAACTTCTATAAGGGTCCAGGTATTGCCTCATGCTACCAGTAGTGACATTGACTATAGCCAAATGCAAAAGGGAAAAGACTGCCAGAATAGATGAGGAGGGTAAAAATTTCAGTGGCCTCTACCTGTAACACCATTCCTCATTATGGCCCCTTTAGTGCATCTGTTGTTAATTTGATTAACACCAAAGGAGTTGAACTGATTAACAACCTGTTCAGCTACTTAACTGACCAGATCAATATTCCAGATGTTTAATTGACTTGATGCTATATATACACACACACACATACATTTGTAATGTGCCAGAGTGGCAACCATTTTATTGAAAGTTATATTAGCTTGTAGCAAGCAGCACAGCTGACCAAATCATTGCCATTTATTATGGCTGTTAGATTGGGAACCTAGGGCAGTACTACAGTGTTGATGTCACATGTATTAAAGGTTTTCATTTGATTTCAAAAATAAATTAAATTCCAGAATCATTATATTAAAGTGAGGCCTGAAAGAATATATAAAAAAGCATTGACTATTCAGTCTACTGGATCTGAGGTGTATTAAAGGTTTTCATTTGATTTAAAAAATAAATTAAATTCCAGAATCATTATATTAAAGCGAGGCCTGAAAGAATATATAAAAAAGCATTGACTATTCAGTCTACTGGATCTGAGGTGTGTTTCCTGTTCACATTTTGAGGTATGATTCATACCCTGGTGTTTCTCCCACAGGGCTTTCATCATGAGTATTCTGCCTCCTGTGCGCAAAGACCGCATCATTAGCCAGCTGCCTAAGGTAATGCACCACTCATCAAACAAACTCCAAAGTTTTAAGGTATTAATACATAATACAGTCTATATCGAAAATAT
Source organism: Clarias fuscus (assembly GCA_030347435.1). Classification (NCBI taxonomy): domain Eukaryota; kingdom Metazoa; phylum Chordata; class Actinopteri; order Siluriformes; family Clariidae; genus Clarias; species Clarias fuscus. The sequence goes on from CM059218.1 coordinate 13,419,541, forward strand.
AAAAAATACTACATGGGGCATTCGAGTCAAACCAGGACTTTTGATTGTGCAGAATATCAGAACACAGTTATGAGAGTAAAAATTCCCTCGATTTCTTTATAAAATCCCCTGCTACACTAATGCACTTACTTTAGCATTTCATTAGTGCTTGGACACCATCAAGGTAAAAGTTCTCTTAGTACTCCGGGGCCATGATCAGACAGCTTGCTTTATGTCTGAAACGCTGGCCTCCCAGGAACTCCTTTAATGGCCCAAACATGTGAAAATGGCTTGGAACGAGGTCAGGACTGTACAGGGACTTGGCAATAACTCCCGGCTGAGCTCTCGTAATGTGTACAGTTAACACAGACAGATGCATTTCTTCCTCACGTTAGCGACAAGTTATCTGTTGATTTTCAAAGATCAGGCATTCCACTTTTAAGGGAATGACTGCAGTGGGCTTTCACGGACATGCGGCCTTCTTTAAACGTTTGCACCATTCAAATGTTTTATTGAGGCTACAGTATCTAAAAAGTGAGTACACCCATCACATTTCAGCAACTACTCTATTATATATTCTCAAGGGGGAAAATATATCAAAGTTTCATTTCTATTGTTTTGTCCTTTGAGAAGATAAACTAAAATATTTGCTGAAAACTGAGGCGTGTTCACTTTTGTGAGTGGGTGTAAGTGTCTCATCACCTTAATATCTTCTGTAAATGTCGATTAGTTTTACCCTTTTGGTTTGTCTTAAACACCGCTCATAGCCTGTTAAAATAACAGATAAATGCATATTTCTGGAAAAACATGACATTTTAGACAAAATAACTTCATCAGCTGTGCAAACAAAGTGAGGCATCTGTGGACAGTTTGAAGTTGTTGCTGTACTGGAAACTTTCATAGTTTACCTATGTACAATAAGTGGTAGTGGTTCTAGAATTATATATATTTTTTATATTTTTATGCTGTAATTTCTCTTTTACTTAACCTAACCAAGTATCAATCTAATCTAGTGCTTTAGTAAAGGGGCCACTTTACACACAGAAGATGGATTTAATGCCAAAGTGAAGACAGCTTGCAAGGAGCAGAGGACTGGCACTGTGGGGTGAGTCTACAGCTTAAGAGCCTAAATAAAGGCTTCTTAATTCCATTGTATTTGAAGCACATTTATGTTTCCCCCTCTGCACTGAAATACTTTGTCTATATCATCAATCGGTTATCAGCTAATTAATTACACTGAAAACACCCACTCACTCACTCACTCACTCTTCGTTAGGGTGGGGTATTGTTTTTTTTTTTTTTTTTTCGATACCTGTGCCAAATCGATACTTTTAAACCAGTACTGGTGCCAAAACGGTGCCTGAACTGATACATTGATGGATGACTCAAGAATACATTTTCACTGAACAAAAAATTAAATGCTTAAAATTGAACAATATATTAAAAGTTTAAGTGCTAGCTGGAAAGCCATAATTATAAACAGAATCCATGTTACATTAATATTTTACAAATCGTTTGACCATTTGTTAGCATGAATGCAAGATTTGCATTTTGCAGTTAACATTACATTAGCCTACTACTAACCTGCGGAAAGGCTGCTGTCGTCATCATAATTGGTGGACTCCTTTTTGCTACGGTTGGTATGACTGGCGCTAGGGTCAGAGCAAGTGTAACGCAAAATCTGGGATGGTCTCATTTCCCGATGATTTGTGCATGAATTTTTTTAAATCTAATCTAATAAACTTTTAATCTACAAAAATAAAATGGACAGTAGCATTACTGCAACAATGTTTTGGATTTGTATTATCAAAGCTTTCCGAAGTCCTCTAATTAAGGAAATAATAAATTTTTCCGGTCATTTCTGACACCCCATGAATGCAGTATTTAAATTTTACTAGCGATCATGTGTGTTAATGAATCTAATGCTTAGTACAACTGTGTCATCATAGCCCCAGAGAACAAAAGTATTAATCAACAGTTCATGCATTTAAGTGGCACCGAAATGAGGCACCGAAATTCGCGTTCAGTTTTGGTCCGGTACATACCGGTTATACAGGTACCGGTGCCGTATTGGCACCAGTTTTCGGTATCCAACCCTAATCATCATCTATACCGCTTTATCCTGTATTCAGGGGCACAGGTGGCCTGGAGCCTATCCCAGGAGACCTGGGGCACGAGGCGGGGTACACCATGGATAGGGTGCCAATCCATCGCAGGGCACACTGAAAACAAAAATATGTATTTTGTAATGCACTGTCTCAGTGCTAAATTGCTTTTGTTTTTTTCATTAAAACGATTGTTCTCTTAACTATTCTTTTCTTAACTGAAGTAATATACTGTCTTTATATAAATTTTAATTCATGAAAGGAAATGATAAGAAATGTGTTAATCTGTAGTCCTGCCACTCATTGCTCATTTACAGTAGCATTTGCTGTTTAACAGAATGTCTCCCCCTCTCTCATTTTTACACCAGGTTTAAAATATCTAAGGTTATTGTAGTGGGAGACTTGGCTGTAGGGAAAACCTGTCTGATTAATAGGTAAGCATTTTTACCTGTAAGTTAAAACTGTGAAGAAACCACCGTTTAATGTTTACTAAGAATGACCTGCACAAAACACTGTTAACATGTAAACTACAGTGTAGTAAGATATTTCGGATAAAGGGTTTATATAAACCGCTAACATTGTTTTACATGTTTTTATCTGCTGTGCTAGATTTTGCAAAGATGTCTTTGACAAAAATTACAAAGCTACCATTGGTGTAGACTTTGAGATGGAGAGGTTTGAGGTGCTTGGAGTTCCATTCAGCCTACAGCTGTAAGTTTTGGGCATAGTTCAACTTGTGTCTTTCAGCTGTACAAAACACTGAATAGTTACTTGTCTGTTCTTTCCTGCTCTAGGTGGGACACTGCAGGTCAGGAAAGGTTCAAGTGCATTGCTTCCACATACTACAGAGGAGCTCAGGGTTAGTACATTCTACCTAAAAGGAACCTAATAAGGAAGTTCAGTTGACATGACTCAACTTCTACTTTACTTTAGGATTTCATTCAGTCACCTTTAGCTTTGACACAATGGGGTTGTTAGTTCATGTGAGAAAATGATTGCTTATTTTCCCACAATCACCTTTTACTGTTTGAGTCCCGGAATTTGACCGTATCATCAGGAAAGAAAAAGTCCATAGATGTGATAACCTGGTCATTCAGTATGTTCGGCTCATCATCATTGCCAAATAATGTTGTTGAGCCTAGACCGGGCCATCTGAAGCAACCCAGATCATAACACTGCCTCCAGGGGCTTGTACAGTGCGCACTATGCATGTTGAATTCCAAGTTGCATCAAATGGAAAGATGGTATGTTATGCAGGGTGTACAATTCTTGTTCCAAACACAGACTCTGGAGAAGAATCAGAAATCTACTAAATGCCTACAAATGGTTAGAAATTCATATTCCAACAGGACAGTGATTCCAAGCATGAGGCCAAAGCTAGGAATAAGGTGGTTGTTCTCCAGTGGCCCTGAGTTAAAGTCAATTGAAATTCTGTGGCATGACTTGAAGATTGTTCTCCATTATTGAAAACCAACAAATCTCACAAAATTGGAGAAGGGAATGTTCCTTCATTCTGTGAAATCTTTTGATTGTCTATCATCCAGTCACACCTAATATAAACACTCACACCATCCATGAGCTATGCACTTCAGGATTTAAAATAAAAAGCTCAGGTGCATCAGTTACAATCAGTTCTTTGGTGAAAGTCAGTAAAGAGTGCTTCTTTTTTGCCGACATTAATAATAATCTATACACTTTCTCTTTTTTCAGCCATAATAATCGTTTTTGATTTGACTGATGTGGCCTCGCTACACCATACCAGGTAACATAATTTCTAACATTTGTTATAAAAAAAAAGAATGTATGTACAGTATTTATGAACGCATGTACAACATACACTGGGGGAGTGGTAGCTCAGACGACTAAGGCTCTAGGTTTTAGATTTTTGCCGGTCCCATGCCCGGATAAAATGGAAGGGTTGTGCCAGGAGGCATCTGGAGTAAAAACCTGTGCCAAGTTATTGTGCAGATTGATTATCCGCTGTGGTGACACCCCCCCGATGGGAGCAGCTAAAAGCCTAACAAAAACAACAAATATATATAACACACCACAGGTTTATGGATGCCCGTTGTTGCCAGTTAGAAGCACACCAGTTATCTTTAGCATTACTTTTTCCATTTACTTGAACCAAGAGGCCGAAATCTGTATCAGCATGGCAATGCCCCTGTGCACAAAGTAAGGTTTATTAAGAACCCTGATTGCACCCCAGGCTTCCGCACCCGATATTAGTATCTAACCTTACTAATCCTGTTGTGGCTAAATGAAAAAATCCCCTCAGCATTACTTCAAAATCTGGAGACAAATGCACGTTATTAACCCAGCAATGACTAATTTGGAATAGGTACATATGAGTTTGAGATGTCCCTATACTTTTGGCCACAAAGTGTGTATAGAAATGCATTTTAGACCATACTGTACATGTTTCCTTTTTAAAGGCAGTGGCTGGAGGATGCCATGAAAGAGAATGACCCTACTAGTGTGTTACTCTTTCTAGTAGGCACAAAGAAAGATCTGATTGTGAGTGATTCTTTTTATATATTGTATCGCTTAAGGTATTTTTAAACTCCTAAAAAAGTGTTTCACCCCACTATTGTGTGTTCCTGTAGTCCGCAGCACAGTATTCTCTTAATGAACAGGACGCCGTTAAAGTGGCCCAAGACATGAAAGCAGAGTACTGGGCTGTGTCTGCTTTATCTGGTAAGATTTACCCATTATTAAAAAATGACTTTAGGAGAGATGTGATGATCCTCAAGTATTGTAGCATCAAAAACAATCCATGTAATCCAAGTGTTATTCTATTTAACTGTTATTCCATTATTATTTTTTGTCCATTGCAAAACAAAAATAAGTAAGTAAACGACACTGGCCTATATAGTTCAACAGTCATGATTCATGGGTACTGTAGTATTCAGATCCCCTTAAATTTTTTCACTCTTTGTTATATTGCAGCAATTTGCTAAAATCATTTAAGTTCATTTTTTCCTCCTTAATGTACATACAGCACCCCATATTGACAGAAAAACACAGAATTGTGGACATTTTTGCAGATTTATTAAAAAAGAAAAACTGATATCACATGGTATTCAGACCCTTTGCTCAGTATTTAGTAGAAGCACCCTTTTGATCTAATACAGCCTTGAGTCTTTTTGGGAAAGGTGCAACAAGTTTTTCACACCTGAATTTGGGAATCCTCTGCCATTCCTGTAGATCCTCTCCAGTTCTTTCAGGTTGGATGGTAAACATTGGTGGACAGCCATTTTCAGGTTTCTCCAGAGATGCTCAATTTGGGTTTAAGTCAGGACTCTGAGCCACTCCTTCTTTATTTTAGCTGTGTGCTTACGGTCATTGTCTAGTTGGAAGGTGAACCTTTGGCCCAGTCTGAGGTCCTGAGCACTCTGGAGAAGGTTTTCATCTAGGATATCCCTGTACTTGGCCGCATTCATCTTTCCCTCAATTGCAACCAGTCCCTGCATCCTGTCCCTGCAGCTGAAAAACACCTCCACAGCATGATGCTGCCACCACCATACTTTACTGTTGGGACTGTATTGGACAGGTGATGAGCAGTGCCTGGTTTTCTCCACACATACCACTTAGAATTATCACTTTTAAAGCCACATTTATTATACAGAGTGGCCTTGGAGCATGTGAATCACATATTGTGATGTGCAGATGGAAGCGAATGGGAGACATTCTGATCATTTTTCAAAATAAAACACACTGCAGTCAGTAAAATGGAAATAAAATCAAATATTTATTTTTGATTCCTTCCATTCCTGGTACAGGTTTGCGGCCCGAAGGTTGGAGACCACTGCAGAAACAGCTAATCTTTATATGTGCTTGATCAGAATCACTCCATTGATGACAGATCTATGACAATTACTATTGAATATAGAATTGTATGCGACATAGTCTCAATCTCAGTGCACACTTATGCAGCCTGAATATTGTAAGAATTCCACCTACAAAACCTTTTTCATTGTTACTATAATTATGTTAACTGTGGGAAAGATCTGACCTAATTTATCTTGCTTGCAGGGGAAAATGTGAAGGAGTTTTTTTTTCGTGTGGCATCACTAACATTTGAGGCCAATGTGGTGGCAGAGCTGGAAAAAAGCAGTTCCAGGCATATTGGGGATGTTGTCAGTAAGTGAACAGTGTGACTGATGTAGCTATTTAATTCATTATTAATTCAATGTTAAAGTCTACCTATAATACCTACAGCACATCCGGAAAGTATTCACAACGCTTCACTTTTTCCACATTTTGTTATGACACAGCCTTATTCCAAAATGTATAAAATTCATTATTTACAATTCTAAATTATTCATTATAAAAAATTCTACAAACAATGACATGAAAGAAGTTTGTTTGAAATCTGCAAATTAAAAAAAAATCACAAGTACATAAGTATTCACAGAGAAAACGCTGGACCTCTTTTAACATGACCATCAGGTCATGGTCACATCTCTGACCTAAGGCCCTTTTCCCCTTAATGCTCAGTTTGGCCGGGCTCTAGGAATATCAAAATATCTTCCATTTACAAATGATGGAGGCCACTGTGCTCATTGGGATCTTCAATGCTGCAGAAATTTTTCTGTATCTTTCCCGAGCCTTGTGCCTCAATACAATTCGGTCTACAGACATTTCCTTGGACTTCATGGCTTGGTTTGTGCCCTGACTTGCACCAGTGGGACGTTATATAGACAGGTGTGTGTCAATCGAAATCGTATCCAATTAACTGAATTTACCACAAGTGGACTACAGTCAAGTTGCATTAAAATTGAACAGTGGACACAGGAAGCACCTGAGCTCAATTTAGAGTGTCATGGAAAAGGCTGTGAATACTTGGGTACATGTGATTTTTTTTTTTTTTTTAACTAACTTTGCAAAGATTTCCAACAAACTTCTTTCACATTGTGATTATGGGGTATTGTTTGTAGATTTTTGAGGAAAATAATTAATCAATTTTTGAAGAAGACTGTAATATAGCAAAATGTGAAAAAAGTGAAGCGCCATGAATACTTTTTGGATGCACTGTACTTAACTACCTAACTGCTACAGTATATGGTTTACACAGATCACCCATTACATTAAAACCACCTTTCATAGTATTGTGTGAAAGTAGAATGCATGAGTTTAAGGCTATGCTGTGGTATCTGGCACCAACCCGCTGGTAGTAGATCATTTAAGTCCTGTAAGTTGCCGAGTTGGGGCCTTCAGAGATCAGACTTGTTAGTCAAGCACATCCCACAGATGCAGGATCAGTTTGAGATCTGGGAACTTTAGAGGCCAAGTCAACATCTGAAGCTTGTGTTTCTTAAACCACTCTTGAAACAGTTTTGCTTTGTGTGCATTATCCTACTACAAGAGGCCACTGCCATTAGGGGATACTGTTCAGGTACTGAAGGGTTTCCTAGCAGAACATTGCCAGAGCAACACACTGCCTCTGCCAGTTTAACTTCTTCCCATAGTGCATCCTGGTGCCATCTCTTTCCCAAGTAAGGGAAATGCACACATACCTTGCCTGTTTTAAAGGAAAATGTGATTCATCGGACCAGGCCACATTCTTCCATTGTTCCATGCTTCAGTTCTGATGCTCACTGTAGTTGGTTTCGGTGGTGGACACGAGTCAGCATGTTAACTCTGACGGGTCTGCATCCATGCAGCAAAATACACAGCAAGCTACAGAGCACTGTGTGTTATGACATCTTTTGATCATAGCCAGCAAGCGAGTTATCAGTGTTCATTTCAAATGTCAGTGTTTTTAATGTTATGGCTGACCAGTGTATTTCAAACCTTCATAAATTTGATTTGTGATTCGTGGAGTACCATGGCATCTTAGGACATTTCTTGAACCACCATAAAAGATGCACAATAACTGCACGTTATTTTGTGCTGATACTGTTGTGTTTATAAACAAAATGTGCAACAAGGTCTACAAATTTTTCTGTCTTTTTTTCTTCGTCACAGAAATCAGCAACAACACAAGTAACTTGTATGCAACTTCAAAAAAGAAACACCCAAACTGCTGTCAGTAAATGGACTGAAACCTTGGGAAATTTGCACTGAATTAAATAACGGTACCAAAGCAGAAACTATGGGGGTATAGATGAGACTACGGTATAAAGTGTTTTTTTTAAGTGTTAATTAAGAATCAGTTAGGTCAGGCTGGAGTTAATATTTCTTGGTAGTATTTTTTCACTTTTTCTTTTTTTCTGTGCTTTTGCAATATATATGCACAAAATCTGTTCTGCTAATGAATGATTATGGCACTATGGTGTTGGGTATAGTAGATATTACAACAGTATCTACTATGGTATTAGGTATGATGGATATAACAGTACCAGATAATTTATAAATTCTTTAACAGTATCAGATCATTATAAATGATCAGATAATTTATAAATTTGTTAGTTTACATGAAACTCTTTATTAGGATCATAATTAATGCACAATTAGGTTAAATTTATTGTAGTTTTATATTAAGAAACAGTTGAAATAAAGTAGTTTTAACTACACAAACATTTTATACACATTTTTATAGTTAAAAGTTGTTTTTACGCTTTTACTTAACAGTGTGCTGAACATACATACATAAACTGTTTTTGTGCTACATATATTACACATAATATTTTTTAAAGCTTGTCTAATGTTCTTGTATTAAAATCTCCTGAAATATGTCCCATGGCTTGTTGTTTAATATATATTTAAAAAATAATAATTAAATGCTATAAACATACTATAACATAACATCAAGTATTGATGTACAAAACACTGAGTAATATACCGTTTCAATAATCATATGTTATGAATGACTTCATGTTCTAAGTCTGAATAATGAAAGCAATATGCAAAAAAAGCAAAAGAAAAAAGTATATGGCAGAGCAAATCACAGAATTGATTACAGTACTTCTTTTAGCATCACTAGCCTCATAGTTACCTTAATAAAATTAGTGCATCTCACTGTTGAAGTTTTTGAAAGATTCCAGATACTGCTTGTCTATTTGAGACTGAAGTCCCTTAGGGATGCAGTGTGAGTACTTGTAGTTTTCCTTTATCCACTTTCCACCCTCGCTGTTCTCAATGGCTACAGCAGCAATACCTACAAGGTGTGGAAAGTGACAGATGACAAATTAAAGGAAAACCAAGATAGCATGTTGGTTAGGTGTTAGGTCTGGTGCTGGAGCTGTGGTCATTGTCCAGACCATAATATGCTGCATCATTGACAACATTTTTATATTCGTTAAATCCTCCAGTGGTCTTCATGCCCTGTAACTGGTGACATCATCATAGAGCAAAAAAAAAGAAGAAATTTTTAAATCATAGGGTAAAACTGATCTGTCAGAATAACTTTTATGGATTCAGAGGACTCTTTTCTGTAAGGGACTATAACGTAACCCATGTCAGCAAAATATCCCCACAGCATAATAAATCTATCCTTCTGTGTTGTGTGAAGACCTGAAGACTGGTTATAAAAACCAAAGTTTTTGGGCATCTGCGTATAGGAAAAAATTATGAATGGAGATCACTTAAAAGCTTGGGAAGTTCCCTCATTAAACAGTGACAGTATAAATTACAGCAGTGTTTAATAGTGAAAGTATGTAGGAGCATTTCCACATGCAAAATGTGATGCAAACCCATAGGATTGTGACCATAATAAAACCTTTTGCAAGTGAAAAAGGGCTTCAGATTGTTGACCATAAAGATTGGACTTTGAAGCAATGGAAACAAGTCATGTGGTCTGATTGACCCTGTTTCAGAGAGGGAATCAAATAGTCAAAGACTGGTTCTGGAAGCATGAGGAATAGGTTTAGAATAAGAATTTAATAATACATTAGACACTGTAATCAAAGGTAAAGGCAGTTGAATAAAGTATTGTGCATGTTTTGTGCAGTGTATTTTAGCATATTAATGTTTCATTACACATACTCACTTTTTCTTGATCAATCGCTGCCTTTAATTGTTTATATTTCCCATTTCTGTGAATTCAGTTAAAGACAAATGCATGCTTACCTACTACACTTGCTCCCTGTCTTTCTACAAGTTTGATTGCAGCTTTCATTGTGCCTCCAGTCTCAATCCACTGATCAACTATGAGAACACACAGGCCTGGAGAAAAAACAAAAACAAAAAACACCATGACATAAAACACTGTACAGAATGGCCAGATGAGAGGTCATAATTGTAACAGAAAAATGTCCTAACAGCATATAGTTAGCTTTAGCAAGAACTTATTCAGGCTTTCCCATCAGTGCATTTACTGTGACATCTTGTGACAGGAGACTAGCTATGATATAAAGCAAATGGCATGAAAGTGATAGCAGAGAGAAAATGGAGAAATAGAACAAGGAAGAAAGTATTTGATAGGTTTCTTAAAGGCAACAGGAAAAGATCATTTAAATTGAATGGAAGATGAGGTGGAGGAAGTGCAACATGGTTGATGCCAACCACCAGTTAACAGTGACATGTGATAGCAGAGTTCTATAACTTAACTTCATCTTATTACAGCCAAGGCCAAAAGTAGACATTAGGGAGATGAGTGATCTGTATAATTTACACACGTGGACAAAATTGTTGGTACCATTTGGTCAATGAAAGAAAAACTCACAGAAATAACTTGAATCTGACAAAAGTAATAATAAATAAGAATTTTATGAATGTTAACTAATGAAAGTCAGACATTGCTTTTCAACCATGTTTCAAAGGAATTTTAAAAAATGAACTCATGGAACAGGCCTGGACAAAAATGAAGGTACCCCAAACGTAATAGTTTGTTGCACAACCTTTTGAGGCAATCACTGCAATCAAACGATTCCTATAACTGTCAATGAGACTTCTGCACCTCTCTGCAGGTATTTTGGCCCACTCCTAATGAGCAAGCTGCTCCAGCTGTTTCCGGTTTGAAGGGTGCCTTTTCCAGACAGCATGTTTCAGCTCCTTCCAAAAATGCTCAATAGGATTGAGGTCAGGGCTCATAGAAGGCCACTTTAGAATAGTCCAATGTTTTCCTCTTAGCCATTCTTGGGTGTTTTTAGCTGTGTGTTTTGGGTCATTGTCCTGTTGCAAGACCCATGACCTGCGACTGAGACCCAGCTTTCTGACACTGGCCAGCACATTTCTCTCTAGAATCCCTTGATAGTCTTGAGATTTAATTGTACCCTGCACAGATTCAAGACACCCTGTGCCAGATGCAGCAAAGCAGCCCCAGAACATAACAGAGCCTCCTCCATGTTTCACAGTAGGGACAGTGTTCTTTTCTTCATATGCTTCATTTTTCCATCTGTGAACATAGAGCTGATGTGCCTTGGCAAAAAGTTCCATTTTTGTCTCATCTGTCCATAGGACATTCTCCCAGAAGCTTTGTGGCTTGTCAACATGTAGTTTGGCATATTCCAGTCTGGCTTTTTTATGATTTGTTTTCCACAATGGTGTCCTCCTTGGTCGTCTCCCATGTAGTCCACTTTGGCTCAAACAATGACGAATGGTGCGATCTGACACTGATGTTCCTTGAGCATGAAGTTTTTTTTTTATCTGTCTCTTTGATTTGTCATCGATTTTCCTCCTGCGGCCACATCCAGGGAGGTTGGCTACAGTCCCATGGATCTTAAATTTCTGAATAATATGTGCAACTGTAGTCACAGGAACATCTAGCTGCTTGGAAATGGTCTTATAGCTATTACCTTTAACATGCTTGTCTATAATTTTCTTTCGAATCGCCTAAGACAACTCTTTCCTTCGCTTCCTCTGGTCCATGTTGAGTTTGGTACATACCATGTCACCAAACAACACAGTGACTACCTGGAGCCCTATATATAGGCACACTGACTGATTGATTACAAGATTGTAGACACCTGTGATGCTAATTAGTGGACACACCTTGAATTAACATGTCCCTTTGGTCACATTATTTTCAGTATTTTCTAGGGGTACCATCATTTTTGTCCAGGCCTGTTCCATGAGTTTATTTTTTTAAAATAATTCTGTTGAAGCATGGTTGAAAAGCAATGTCTGACTTTCATTGGTTAACATTCATAGAATTTTTTAAAATTATTACTTTTGTCAGATTAAAGTCATTTATGTGACCATTGTGAGTTTTTCTTTCATTGACCGAAGGGTACCAACAATTTTGCCCACGTGTGTATAGTGCAGAAATACCATTATTAAAATGGGCACAGCAGCCAGGGCATTATATACATTGGCACACACTCTCAAACCTGCTAGGCTATGGAAGTTTTGTCATTTGTGTAAGTGCTAAACTTGAATGTGTTTAAAACCTCTTGGTTTTAATTCACTTGTGTGCCAGTACCTGGTTTTAACACATCAGCTCGTACTTCCATTAACTTGTCTCTGCCAGAGTAGTCAGAATATTCCTGAGTCTGAGTTTCTACACACAGATGTCCTGCTTTTCGTATAGCCAAAAATCCTTTTCCCAGAGTCATGGCCACAGCTGAACCTGAAAATACAGAATTTAAGTACTATTGTTTTTGAGTTACCTAAGTTACCAAAAGCTGCAACATGTATGTAACAATTACACAGTAAGTCTGTGAGTCTCTAATAACCCTATTAAACCCTAGTACTGTACATTTTACATCTAGAAGCAAAATCTGTATGAAAACAGCACGAAGATAGAATAAATGCAAAATATAGCTTTAAATAAAAAGTGTAATATATTTGCCGAAGTTGTTCAATGTAGGTTGTTTAATATGGAACACACATTCTTTCATTATATAAGACTGGAAGTACACGTGCAAGTCTGTGGTTGGTGTATGGCTAAGTTTTTATTTACAGCCCTACCAACATGTGGAATGAGCTAAAAATAAAAGAGGAGTCATCCCTGTCTTACAGGCTCACTGCTCACAGCAAAATGACAAAATGCAGTGTACCGAGGATAAAACCCATTGCATCTAATCCAGCCACCAGGTCGATCTTGTCATTTTTGAATGGTTTGAGAAGATCTGTCACACAGTCTGATAAAGCCTAGGTGGAAACAAAAAAAAAAAAAAAAGGGGGCGAATAGGCGCCAAGAAATAACTACAATAATGAAATCCTGCAGTCAAGCACTTGAAATTTTTACATAATGCACTTGAATGCATTTTACATAATGCATAAGAAAACGTCCTACCTGGGAATGACAGTAAAGTCTGGACGGATCGAGCCATGAATAGTTTGGGCCCTTTGTGTTAGGTGCCATAAGTGACAAATACCAGCCTTCATCTCTCTTCCAAGGAGTAGCCAACTCATTCATCCTGACGAAAAACAGCTCCGTTTCTGTAACTTCGTAAAGTTCAGACAGCAGAAACTTTGCACTGTTGCAACGGGTTGGAGGAGCTCCCCGCTAACCCTGACACCAGAGGGCGTCCTAGGACGACAGGGACAGGGTTGCCAGGTTGAATAACTGTTCTCCAGTCCTTCTACTCCAAAACCACACACAATATTCCAAAGGGTGGAAATCTCGGATACTCCTTTGCATACACGGATGCAGTTCATTCCCATTTTATACAGGATAGAAACGTTGTTTTGCTGAAAACTTATTTAGCATTGATTGGGTTATAAATTCAATTAGAAAAGCTTATCAAAAAGATAAAATATTAACAAATATACTGACTATAATCCACAGAGTTACGATACGAAGTCAAACATCTCAATCTGTCAACACATGCTTACTCCGGAAAGAAAGGAAAGAAAGGAAACTTTCGTGTTTTTTCCCCTGCATAATAATAATAATAATAATAATAATAATAATAACTAGAGAGGTACAATTCCTGAAGAAAATGTGAGTGGTGCTTGCCGTAACATCACAGAGCTTTCCATGTCATAGTCATAGATAGCCGATGTCATAGCTGATGTTGGCCTCAATGTTAAGTCTATGGGACTTTTTGGGGCAGTTTCTTTTATTTATTTATTAACCGCCGACCTCTTAGAAAAGTCATAGCACCCCATTCCCGACCAAGCCGCACGTTTTGACACCTCATCCATGTCAAAACGTCTACGTCAAACGGTGCGGGACTAGTTACGCGCCAAACTTTCATACGGAAGAAGAAAAAAGAAAAGAAAAAGAAGCCTGTGAGATTATAATAGTAGTCCTTCGCTTCGCAAAGCACCACTAATAATAGGTGGCGAGACATGATGAGCTCGTAGTGCACTTAAATAAAATCAGTGCCATGTCGGTAAGCCTGTTTTTAACAGAGAAGGCGGTTTTGCAGTTGAGCCGTGTAACCCATCTTATTTATGAAATGTAATGAATGTGCACACGTTACATACCGAATCTGTATATTTCTGGGACAGAAAGAAAAGGTGACTTTTTAATGTTCTTATCAACCATTAGAATGAATCTCATTGATTGATGATGCACTGAATAAAATACTAATCTGTTAGCGTTTAAATGAGACTTTCCTCTCATGTAAACTACAGTATGTAAGTTAAACAAAAATGAATGGTTAAAATAATGCAAAAGTTTTATACTTAATTAGTATGTTTATATGTTTCATTACATATTTTGTCTATTAATTAATCTAATAGATTCCTGCAGATCCCAATGAATCATAATTCCTTGATGCAATTGTGTTAATGTGGACCAGGATCCCAAAGAATGTTTCCAAAATCTTGTAAAATCCATATTGAAGTGCAGGCCATAATGAAGTACATTTATTTTGAAAGCAAAAGAAGGCCATTATTAATATTTTCCTAATAAAATGCTAAGTGTTCATTCTTTATTTTTATTGCTTTCAATATGGTATATTAATATACTGAAATACATTGAAATTATAACAAGTTCCCAGAGGTGTTGAGTGTATGTAGCTGCTTTTCCTTCATTCTCCAGCCTCATCCCAACTCATCCCAAACCATCTCAATTGTATTTAGATCTGGTGATTGTGGAAGCCAGGACATCACTCTCCTTCTTGGATTAATAGCTCTTACATAAACTAGAGGTGTGTTTGGGGTCATTGTCCTGTTTGAAAACAAATTATAGTCCCACTAAGTGCAAATCAGATGAGATGCCATGTCACTGTAGAATGCTGTGGTGGCTGCCAATTTTTACTAATTTGTCACCAACAGTGTCGACAACCAGCAAAGCAACCACACACCATCACACCTCCTCCTCCATGCTTCACAGTGGGAACCACAAATTTAGGAACCATCTATTTACACTCTCTACGTTTAACAAAGACATGGTGGTTACAACCGCCAACGGGGAGCTAACTCCATGCACACGGAGAAGGGAATCAATCCTAGCTGGGAATCGAACCCGGTCCCTGCAAGACGACAGTGCTATTTATATTACATTAAATTTGAATAAAAAATTTATTTCCACAGCCTTAACTAAATTAAAATCCCTTGGGGGACAGTAGAAGATAGGGAAGTAAAGAAAAAAGTAACCAATGCATGCACAGATTTTTCCTGCAATGCATGTGCCTTTATGTTGTGTTCTAAAAAGCTTTACAATGTACAGGATAGTTTTAGTGAATCCAAAAGTTTTATTATAAGCATACAACTGGATTAACTTGCCTGGGTAGTCCAGGAGGAACTATTATAAAGGTGTGACTGTTCATTTCGGGGCTTTGTGAGAGTATGTCCTGTTTGCCTCTGCTGATATTTCATCATATTGTTTCTGCCTACCAAATTCCATTGTACACAAGCCCACAGTGTGCATTACACAAGTTCTTAGCAAGAAGAGAAGAACACAGAGCATTTCCACTCAAATATGGATATGTTTGTGGGAGAACTATTTGCATCATCTTAGCATTGTATTCTTGTTTCGCTAAATTTGATCTGATATGTCTGAAGACTGTTAAGATTTTCTTGATCCTATACAGTAATCTGATACTAGCTTCAGTTAAAATTACATAATGGCCTATTGTGAACAGTTGTACACAAAGGGAAATTATCACAAATTCTACATGACATTAGAACTATTGTTATAATGGAACAAAACAATCACATTATTTCAATTCTTGCTGAATCAAATTCCAAGGCAAATTGAGTCATAATTCAGTCCAAGCATGGCTGAGCATTTGGGGCTTAAGAGACTGGTTTGAGGGCATTTTACTGCAGAGGCTTAATCCTTGAACTTTTATTGTCTTTAATTTATATTATTCTGATCATTATTTAAATAAGCTCCATGCAAATTAAGACATAAAAAAATGCCATTATTCTACATGCAAAAAGAAAAAAAAATGTATGGGGGGTAACATTACGGTCATCAAATCCCATTCTTTCTTGAATTATAATATAGTTGTCATAGAGATGTACTGTGCCTTGAATAAATGCCTCTTGAGCTTTTCCACATTATGGAGTGTTATAAGCTGTAGCTGTACTTGTTAGGATCTATAGGTCAAGAATTTACATGAAATAATATGGTAAAGAAGGGAGAATCAATATTGCACAATTATTTGCAAATAAAATGCAAGCATGCTAGATAATAATATATACATCTTATAAAGATATATAAAGTACATGTCATCATATATCTTTTTAGATACTACACATACCAACTGTATTCTGTTGGTTTGGAAAGCATTCAGACCTATCAGAGCCAGAATGGACCTTTTAAGCAATTTGTGCTGTAGTAGCTCTTCAGTGGGTTTGGACCAGACTGCTAGACCTCCCTCTACACACCCATTGCTAAGCCTTGAGTGCCCATGACCCTGTTTCCTGTTTTGGCTGTCCTTGTGTGGAACTATTTTGGTAGGTACTAACCACTGCATGCTGGAAACTCTTGTAACAAGACCTGCTGTTTTTGACATGCTCTGACCCAGTCATCTAGCCATCACATCAGCTTTGAGAACTGACTGCTCACTTGTTGCACAATATATTCCATCCCTTGATAGGTCCCACTGCAATGAGATAATACATGTCATTAACTTTAACTCTTAGTAAATGTATTGCTATGACAATTGCTATTGTTTTTGTGTTATTTATTAAATTTTTTATTATTAATTGATTGATTGATTAATTTATTGAAATGGTCCCTTACTAGGGTAGAATGATATGACAATATGCACAATTAACAGAAGTAAACTCCAGGAATTTGGTGCACAATTTTCTATTTCTTTTTTCAATCTTCTTAGAAGAATTGGTAGTGTTCAAATAGACTTGTTGGGTTCCTGGCACAGACCTCACTAAGAATGGTAAATAAATATCAGCAATAGGGTTGCCACAAAACTTTAACGTTAGTTAGCCTGCTTTATTCATTCCAAAACCAGCTATGATATGTATTTGATTTCATTGCTTTTTTGGAACACACAATTTTGTCCAGGTTTCACCTGTTTAGCTTGTAAAACTTGTTTGTATGTAAAAAAAATTAAAATGCAAAGAGTGACACTCATATTGCAGCAGTTTTCAGTATATGACAGGCCTGTGCCATGATGGTTCCTGAGTTGTTTCTGATCATCCAACCCAATATGCCCTCAACCAAGAGTGATAGTGTCTTTCAGGCATTTGCAAAGCTGCTACACCACATATAATCTTGTACTTAAATCTAATTGTTTGGATTTACCTTATAATCTACAGTTGTTTAGAAATGGCTCCAACAAACCTTTTTTTATGTTGCTACAAAAAAGCTGTCAGCTCTAGTCTATCATGATTACTGACAGAAAGTTGACACCCTTAAGCTTGGCAAAATAAAACACAGTTCAGAATCTTGTAGCACCACTGAATTAATAAAATAAATGAATGTGTTTATACGTTTGACCCATTGTTGATGTCAGAAAGGCAAAAATAAATGAAACCATGTCCTTTAAGTTTTTGAGTTTTTCTTAAAAAATTCTGAATATAACCTACAAACAATTTGTACAGTTCAGCTGCTTGCTACATCCTAGACATAATAGTACTACATCCTATACATTTTAGCACTGTGCATGTTGTGCACAATTTGTATATAAACAAATGTACCTTCATTTTTCAGTTGACCTTTCTGAGGTGTAATTAAATTTTTCACTTCAGTTCTAATGTTTAGATTGTGGATGAACAAATTGCCAGATTTGTTGAATGGTTTCTCTTTCTCAACCATTGTTTAACATTCTACAAACACTCTCCAGATAGGTATATTATATGTCAAATGAAAGAGGGTGTGTGTGTGTGTGATGCATTGTGATGTAAGTAAAACCACTGGTTTACACTGGTGGTTAGTCTGCACCCATGCTTAGTCTCAAGAGGAAAAAAAACACACCAGTGTGGCTTCAATCCAAATCAGGTCACTTGCTTTGTGCAGTGTGAAGCTCAATCTCGTTGGGCCCTAGGAATCACCCCATCTCTTGTTACCGTGGAGACGATGACAGGCCCCGCCCCTCGCCGCGTCAGCGGAGTAAATCTCGAGCTTGTTGAGAAGAAGGGGTAACTTTCGGTCAAAGTACTATTTTTCAGTTCACTCTCCGAGTTCATTCTTCAAATTCAGCCCTGGGAAAAAAATATTCGCTGCACATTAATTACTTCATAAACTTGATTAAAATATGACACCAGTAAAATGCAAGCGAATGGGCTTAAACGGTATACAGCTCACATTAATGAGAGACAATATTTAACTTTTTTAAATGATAAAAATGCAAGTAGGCACTGGAGCTGCGCTTGTACACATAATAACTTTATACTAAGTGTTTTTGCATTGTGTTGCAAAAGCAGAATAATCAGAAGATATAACACAGTACATAACCTCACTGCATGCACTGTCCAATATGCACAGAATTGCAATTTTGCAGGTTTGTACAGGTTAAGGAGTTCGTCTCATGATGGGAAGATGGTAATTAAGTGTGAGAGCCCCTCCCATGGTCAGGAGCCTATTAAAACCCGCTCGGTCGCGCATCCAAGGACTGGCCGCCTGGTGCTGTCTCAGAAGTCGTGGTGCTGAAAGTGCAGAGCTGTCATGTGGGCAGTTTTTTTCTTATTCCTGTCTTACTTAGACAGAGACTTGGCTAAAGGCCAACTTTCCGCATTAGACGCGGAAAAGAAGAGCCACGTTTCATACTTTCTGCTCAATACGACGTCGTGCGCGAATTCTTCGGCGTGCCGTGTAGGTCTGAACCCTCAGAAAGCCGACGATGCGAATGCAAGGAGTGCAAGAAGACGAGAGGCTGAAGACAGAAGATACGCGGTAAGACACGAACACAGTTTGCGCAGATTCAAGCGGGGTTTCACCTATCCCGGAACTCTGTGGTGTGGAGCAGGAAACATCGCAGATAACTACGATCAGCTAGGTGAGGATCAGTATAATCAGGGTATATAGTCTACAGCTTATATTAAGTTTTATTCTTTGGTATACACTTTGTCTAAATGCTCTTACAGTACAGGTAAAGCATGATACAATTGACAGTATCTCTCCTAAACATATTTGTCTATTTTAAAAAATTAGCCTAATTCCGCAAATCTTTCAGTTGTAGTATGTATTTATCTTTGCTGCCTTAAAAATATTTTTGTTTATTTGTGAACACCTGATTTAAAAAAAAAACAACCCTTTTGAACCATATTTCACTTTCCTCTTTGACTTTAATTTGTCTGTCCTCTCCAGGAGAGTTTGCTGAGACAGACAAATGCTGCCGTACACATGACCATTGCCCCCATGTCATTCATGCATTTACTTCGAAATATGGCTTCACCAACTTTAAGTGGCATTCCATTTCACACTGTGACTGTGACAATGCGTAAGTAACCCAAAGCTTACCTTGCATTGTCCTGGAAGCTGCCCTTACCAAATTTCAGGCTTTGCATGTTTAAACACACATTAATCATTTAATTAGAGAGGAATATTAAGATTATGTAGAGCAAAATCTTTCACACTAAATCTATAACATTTAGCCTTATGTTTTGTTTAAATTACAATGTTTTTAAATCTCATTACCCTGCAGAATGAAGCAGTGTCTAAGGGAGGTTAATGACACTTCATCACGAGTGGTTGGCCAGGCTTTCTTTAACGTAATTGAAGTTCCCTGTTTTGAATTCTCCCTTGAGGAGCAGTGTGTTGAGCGGTACTGGTACGGAGTGTAAGTAAAAAATCCTACTGATTTTACTTCAAACAAGAATTCGACTTTGACTTTTATTATATGATGTAATTATTTCTTTATTTTATTATAAAGGTGTAAGAGATATGACAAAGTGCCTGTTGCTGTGTTGAGAGAGTCAGTGCTTTACGATTTTGGAGACATTGAAGTTATTGATGTGTTGACCATAGCACCTCCAAAGATAAAATTATCTGAGACAGATGAGGACAAGCAGGAAGAACCCCACAGGTCAGAAAACACAACACAGTCACGCACCTCAGGATCCAAAAACCCAGAACCAGTAGAACCCTCACTTACAAATGTTGTCACAGCAGCTGAGGACTTCATCAAAGTACTTGCTACAGTTTCCACTTCACAAGGGTCATCTATTGATGGTGGAAACACAGCTGAAACACAGACTTCAGACAAAACGAAGAAAAAAAAGGATGCAGGAAAAAATAAAAAAGACCCAAGAGGAAAGAGGAAGTTGAAAAAGAAAAAGCAGAATGCAGGCAGCGTTTCAAAAGACAGTCAGAGTGTCACAGGTACTCCATCTGCACACAGATCAGAGGGCGTCATTAACAAAAAGAATTTTGTGGAAGACTCTAGAAACTTGGCCTGGGGCAGCAAGAACGGCAACTTAACGAACAGCAAATTCACTTCGATGGGAGTCATTGAGCACTTCAATAAGATGATGAGGGATGAGCAACAGAGAATACTTGACGGAAGTCAAGTTGACAGTTCCGCTGCTCCAGATGCAAAGCAAAAGGCCAGTGGTTTGGGCCCACAAAAGCAAGTCAAGGATAAGGAGCTTGTCCAACTGTTCTCCACAGTGCCATTCACTACCACTAGCAAACTTTTAACTGCTATACCGAAACAAAGAATGGCAAAAAAGAGACAGAGACATCCAACTTCGATTTTCTTGCCTATAAAAGGCAATCTACACAACATGATGCTAGATAACACCACAGTGAATACAACTGAAAGTACTAGCTTAGCAGGTCTGACAACACACACTCCCATCAGTGTACCATGGGAGGAGGCCCCACACAACGTTGAATCCCACCATGAAAAGGGAGCTGCCTTTAATGCTATTGCACAGAATACACCCATTGTTGAAACCAAAAGGCTGAGGTCAAGACAGAAAGGGGGGAGGAGAAAAAGTCGGAAGCTGTATAAGCCTTCCTCCCCCACAGATTCTTTAACAGCAGAGAAAACTAAAGTTCTCCCGACCGACACAGCTCAGAAGCTAACTGACCCATTTCCTGAACCACACAGTACATTACAGAGACTGCAGTCTAATGGAACAAGGAGAATGGAAGAAAAATCGAAGACAGGGGTGTCTCTTGAAATTCGGCATAAAACTTCAAAAGATTCTGTGATCAGAAAGAGTCCTCGACAACCCCAGTCCAAATCATCCATGATGGACAAGGCACGGCAAGAAGGTTTAGCAATCATGGTTACCAGTACCTCAGCTATAACTGATCTGGCTACTCAGGTAAGCAATGTTGAGGCATGCAGTGAACAGCTTTTCTCTTCCGGACTACAAACTATTACTCCACCCATGCTGCCTCTGAAAGCCAGAACACCCAAGATAGGAAGATCAAAGCAGAGGGCTGAAAAGAGTAGAAAAAAAGCAAAAAGAACATGAGTTTAACTACTTAAAACAAGAGAGTGGAATGGTTCTTAGTACAGTAATTAACGTGTTGTGATGATCAGACTTGTTAGTACAATAAGAAAGACATGATTTAAAGTATAGCAATTTGTAAAACTCAGTGATGGTAGCCAGCATGGTTGCCTATACTGAAAGCTGTCACTAAATAAAGTGAGTTGGAAAACAACACTTTTTTTTCAGATTTGTTAACTTTATAATTACAATATCCATTAAATTTCAGCTTTGGACTTTCAGGCTTTTGCCATGAGTAAAATGATTAAGTGGGAGGAAGTTTCATTCTTTGTAAAATGATAATCTGTATTTGGTGGCTTTCAAATCTCCCATCAGCTGACCCTCACATGTTATAAAAGTCTAGCCATAGGTAGAGAGAGTAGGCAATAACACATAAAATATAAACTAAATCTGGGTAAAAAAAATGTAAATCTAAATTCTATGTAACATTTTAGTGATTTCTCATTTTTGCGATATAAATAATCCAAAGATAAAGCAAAATAGAACAAAATAAAAGTATCCATATTAATACACTTTTCTTTGCACAGATGGACCAGTAAGTAGTAAGGAATACCAGTCATACGATTATTTAAATTATGGTGTGATGTGAAAACTACACCCATTCCTACTCATGACTCCTCCTTCAATGCCCTATGGTACTTTTCATTTTTAGAATGGGAGCTAAGAAACAATGTGCACCTTTCTTCCGATGGTACAAAAAAAGTCACAATAGCATATTGCAGTGGTTTGCTACAAACCTGCATTCCTTTAAATAGATCGAAAGTGACCCAGTTGTAAAAAGGTGGGACCTGAACCTGCTGTGCAATGGCGTGTAACCATTTTTTTAATGTACATATTTATGTTTTAATACTAAAAAAAACTTGTTTCAGTGACAAAAACTCCAACTCATTAACTAAACATGATCTGTGTAAGAGAATGTTACATACTGTAGATCATGTAACATTATAATCTTGAAAAACATGTAACAAGGAAGAAATGAAAATACAATTTTGAATATTGGTAGATTAGGGGCATTTTGTGGCTTTTTGTAACTTTCAAGGATTTATTGTATCTGGTACAGTATGCATCTAATGTGAAAAAAAAAAAGCAATTCATTTTCCTAACAGTAAGGTTTCACAACGATTCAAAAATCAGTGATTTGTGAACTATCCTGAGCTTTTTGTGGTAGCATTTTTTCATCCATTTTTATACTTTGAAGGTCGACGAAGGTTCTCTTTTGTGCTCAAAAACTGAAGGGCAATTATATTTAGATCAATTAGTTGAAGATGGATGTGATTTTACTCTTATCTCCTATAGTAGATGATCTTTTTGGAATATGAGTGATTAATTTATAAAGATGCTCCATGCAGGAAAAACACTGAATGTAAAGACTTACATTAAAGAGCTATTTTAACTCTTATAGATAAGTAGCATATTTAACATTTGACAACAAACCTTGCTGGATGAAGGTATTCCACTTACTTTGCCCAAACATAACATGTCTGGACATGGGAATGTAAATGTTTTGTATTTGCGCAGTAAGATTTCTTTATAAAGTGGTCTGTGTCTTGGCATATTGCCCATGAAGACGAGTGTTTCATTAACGGTATTTCAGCTTACAGGACATTGCTTTTGGTGACTGGGCTGTAGTGCACTCAGTATGGCACTGTTCATATTTGTGATGTTTTTTGGGGCAGAAATGAGTATCAACAATATTTACCTCAATTCTGTGACCTCTACCAGAATAAGCAGAATAAAAAAAATATTACATTTAATTCTGTTATTATGCAGTTTCAGTTTTAGTGGTGCAAACATTTACAGTAGAAGCAAATAAAAATGTCAATACTTTCAAAGCAAGAATTTTAAATCCTTTTTGCATTTTCATGCAAATATTAAGTATTTATTTATGTCTAATCCAAATATTATGCAACTTGCATTACTGGTATAATTCTATAAGACTAATTCTATATATACATTGTACAGTGACCCCAGGTCTTTTCTTCATTCTGAGAATTAGCTTCTGGTAAAATAAAAGAATTAACACACAATCCAATTCTTAATTTTTTGCTTGTTACAAAGTCTATGTTGACACGAGGAACCCAAACACCAATGTACCTCTTACACCAATGTCTGTGATTACATTAAACCACCTGACTCATATGGTGTAGGTTTCAATTGTGCTACCAAAAGAGCTCTGACACTTTCAGGCATGGACATTACAAGACAGGAGGTATGCTGTGGAAGTGGGACCTTCATGGATCAGACGGGTTTGGATAGCAAATCCCACAGTTCTTAAATAATTGTGGTAGAACATACCACAATTAAGTCCTGCGGAAAGAGGCCACTGCCATTAGAAAATGCTATTGCCAGGTGTCAAAATAACGGCCACATGCATTCCAGGACCCAAGGTTTCTGAGTGGAACATTGTCTAGAGCATGGGTGTAAGCATTCTGGGGCACTTCTTGAGATTCCGGGCCCCTTGACAAAGCCAATCCTCTTTTAATTTGCCATAGCATTTACTCAGGGGTGCCTAGAATCATCTATACAGTACTGACCATCCCCATAGTACCTTTGTAAAATTATACAGCCCCATACACAGCAAGCTGCTCTGTCTGTTCTGACATATTTGTGTCATAGCCAGTATTAACTTTTTAAGCAATTTGTGCTTCTGTCCCTCTTCTGTGGGATCTGAACAAAGAGGCCAGCCTTTGTTCCAGACATGGATAAATGAGCCATGAGCACACAATGCCCCTGTTACTGGGTAATTGGTTATTCATTTTTTGGACTACTTTTGTTAGGTACTAACCACCCCATTTAGGAAAACACTTCACAAAATCTGACATTTTGGAGATTGCAGGTGCCATTATCACAAGATAATCAATTTTATTCACTACAACTGTCAGAGATTTTAATGTCATATCTGATTACTGTATATGTTATTGTACTACAAAGACTGAAAGCCTGAAAGATCAAAGTGGCACTCAAAATTGAAAGAATGAATAATGGCATCGACAGATTTCCCAACTTTTATACTTAAACAACATCAAATTATGGGTGGTCTCTGCATAGAAAGGAAATAAATCCTATTTAAATTATCATTGGTGATAACATAAACTGTCATTGAGCTTTCAAACTAATCATATACTTGGTGAGTGATTTACCAAAAGGTTTACAGTTCTATGCAAAAATTTAAAACTACTATAATGGAATATACAATATACCATGCTAGTTACCATAATATATTATTTGATGATACATGTCTTCAGCCTTTACTATAATGCAAAAACTGATCTGGATTTTGTAATAGTAATTATGACGTCTTTAATGTACATGTGATAGTATCATAATACTTTAACTGGTTAAACAACCATTTTCTCATTTGATGAACCTTTTAAAAAAAATTTGGGCTTCCAGGGTGGTTTCTGTATATTTGGATTGTCACAGCTCTAGGTATGGCTGTCATATCTACTCAATCAAATATTTGATAGCTAATAAAAAAACACAATGTTGTACACAAAATGACAGTGCAAAATTATTTGACTTGTATAATGAGATCATTAATTTGGAACCCAGGTTGACAGTGACACTGTCTGGTGAAGGAATAATATGGCAAACCGAGGTACAAAAGCCCATTTAGTAACAAAAAAAGTCTGTAAGTGTCCACCAGATGGCATCTGAGCGTTTTTTTTTCCATCTGAGCAACTTTCAGTGTGTAAAAATGTTTGCAAAAGGAAATAAGAAAAAAGAATCAATATTGCTCCCCTCTAAACAATCTGATGAAACACAGCAATACCCTTAAGCCCTGTTCACAATAAATGTACATGTAGAACATATTAGTTATTCTGCCACATGACTATAGCCAGTGTATTATGTATACATTGATTCTGTTAGGCTTTGCATTTTGCATTGGTTTCACAAATGCCTTTTAGAGAAGCATCACTTTACCTATGAAGCAAAATTTTGTCTCTTCCAGGATGACCCCACCCCTATCCATAGGGCACATATCTACAAAGAAATAGCATACACAAACTGTGTCAGTCAGGATTTAGGCCTAATCACAGCACAGAGACAGCACATATTAAAATGGTAAATTACCTCCTATTGGCCTCTGATCACTATGCTTCTGATACTCATATTCTTCCTCACATATTAGAAAATGCACACTGTAAAAAAGCCAACTTATGAAAAGTTATCTAAATAAAGTATAAAAAGTAAGTAAGATATTTAAATTTTTTTGAAATGTTCAGAAATAATACTTAGTTTATTCAACAAATATGCTGCTTCAATGTTAAAAACTGTATAATACTAAAAATGTTTTGTAGAACTTACATTAAAATGTTAAAATGTTTCTTATATATATTCTCATATATATAAAATATATGCTTTTAATCCAAATAAGAAGTTCATGTTTGACTATATCGTTTTGCTTAAATAAATAATAATAATAAACCCTATACTGTCTGTTCATTTTTATTTGTAATTTTTATTTATTTTAAGCAAAAAAAAAAATTCATTTTAAAATCGAAAATCGAATTTGGTCTGAAAAAAAAATTGAGACAGACTGTATTGTAATGTGTATGGACAAACTATTTTTAAAAAGAGACATTTGTTTGGGGGCAATGGTGGCTCAGTGTGTTAAGGTTCTGAGTTACAGATCAGAAGATCGGCGGTTCAAGCCCCAGCTCTGCCAAGTTGCTGCTGTTGGGCCCCTTATTTTGTGGTTTATTACATTTTAATTATGAAAATAATCATGAATACATAATGGATCAATCTGTCATAATTGCCTTTAGCAAACAATTTTTTTGTTTTGTTATTTGTTAGGTAAACAAATATATTTATTTTGTGAGAACTAAGGATTTTAACAAAATATTTTGAGTTGCTTTGTCTTCAGACCCTGTTTGTTCAGTTAAATCATAAAAGTGCTTGTGATAGGTTGCCTTATTATTTTAAGTTAACTTTTTTTTTTTTACAGTGCAGTAGGAATTAAGGGAACTGCCCTATCCTGGCTCAGATTCTATTTTACTGATCGTTATCAGTTAGTTATAGTAAATGGTCACTATCCTGCATGTTCTTAAGTGGAGTTTGGTGTTCCACAAGATTTTGTTTTAGGTCCACTCCTTTTTAACCTTTACAGTACATGCTTCCCTGTCGCCCTTGGCTTGCTCATCAGGGACAATCTGATCATTTTGCTTCTTACACATTTTTCACATTTTATACAAATTTCTATAATTATCCATATAATTTTTGATTGTGTAAAGCTGCTTTGTGACAATGTTAGTGCTACGCTAATAAAATTTAATTGGTTTGAATTGAAGGGCTCACTGAACACTCACTCACTCAACGTCTATACCGCTTAATCTTGTATACAGAGTTGCAGGGGCATAGAGCCTATCCCAGGAGACTTAGGGCACGAGGCGTGGCACACCCTGGCCAGGGTGCCAATCCATCGTAGGGCACACAAACACTCACACACTCTTTCATACACTATGGGCAATTTGGGAACACCAATTAGCCTAACCTGTATGTCTTTGGACTACAGGAGGAAACCTTAGTACTTGGAGGAAACCCACCAAACACAGGAAGAAATTGAAACCTCCATGGACAAAGAGGCAGGAAATGAACCTGGCCTGGAATCAAACCTTGCTGGGATCTGAACCAGGACCCTGGAGGTGGCTCACTGAACAGTTTGGTGAAAATTTTAATTATGTAAATCACATGCTATTGCTATGAGCTGTTTTTTTCTTGCCATAATACAAATTCAAACTCTTTGAATGAGAAGGTGTGTCCAAACTTTTGGTCTGTACTGTATATATATATCCTACCCAAAATATGTGAATACCTGATCTTTACCTGTCTCTGTGGAGGTCACTCAAGATATTTAACTTATTATATAAATTATATTTAGCTTGCTGGAGAATGCTTGGGCCTTTACTTCCAGTGAATGGGAAAATGTAATGCTACAGCATATAAATACATCTTATATAACTGAGTGCCACCAACTGTGTGGCAACAATTTGGGAAAGGAAGAAATATAGGTCTGATGGTCAGGTGAGCACAAATATTTGTCCACCTAAGCCCTAGTACCTAATAAAGACAGGTACATGTTCAACAATGTTTCCAGTCTCCATCATGCTTCCACATTTATTCACTGATTATTCCTCTTCTCTAAGACCATGTTGCATTTTTCAGCACTGTCATGATCACAGTTAACAGTTGTTTCCCCCAACATTTTCTGTCATGAGTGGTTTTTCTAAGTGTATGATACAATTTGCACCAAATACTACTTATTTTAATGGCACTATACAGCCAAAAGTATGCGGACACCTAATCTTTACATCAATGTGAGCATTTCTCAAAATAGTGGCACAAAATGGTGAAGCATACAATAGTCTAGAACATTTTTGTATGTGATAGCTTTAAGAGCTCTAGTCAATGGAACTAAAAGGCAAATTGCATGACAGCATGACAATATCAATGTGCACAAAAAAAGATTCTTTAAGGCATTGTTTGTGGGTTGAGTGCCCTGCATTCTTGAGGGGTGCTCTAGGGTGGAATCTTCTAACAAATAAATAATAAAAGCACAGTTTATAGGAAAACTGTACTGGTGAGAAGATTTTGCACAGTTTTATGTGTTCTGCTGTGTGTCACTCATTCTCTATGCCATTTATCCTGTACAGGGTTGCATGCCTAGACCCAATGCCAGAAGTACACACCCTGGATGGAGTGCCATTCCATTCCATGGCACAAGCACACAAATACACACACACTCACCCGCAATTTACGGCAATTTAGGAACACCAATTAGCCTATGCTGCATGTCTTTGGGCTGTGGGAAAAAAACAGGTGTACATGGAGTAAACCCACCAAGCACTGACCATGTTGCACAGGGAGAGCATGAAAATTTCATGCACATGGGCCTCAAGATGGGAATTAAACCACTATGCCACTGTGGCACCTTAGATCAGTATTTTATTAGTTATATTTTTTAAGTCAGGAAATGACTTGTCATAAAACATTTTATTTCATAATTTTGTTTTGGCTATAATATGTAGTCTGGGTGTGTGTGTGTGTGTGTGTGTGTGCGTGTGTGTGTGTGTGCGTGTGTGTGTGTGTGTGTGTGCATTTAGTTATATGTTCGATCTCTATTAAAGACACTACAAAATTGTCATGAACACATGATTAAAAAACAACAAATAGAACAAAACTATAGTTGTTTAAATAAAAAGCATTTTACATACAAATTCTCCAAACAGTTACAATAACATTAATCATTGATAGACTTCATATCTCTTTTTTTTCTAAACAGAATAAAATGTAATGATTAAAGTACTAACAACCAGTGCTGTACTGACAGATGCAGCATGACTTCCAGAATAAAAGATTACTCGACCATTGAGTGGCTGCACCGGGCGAAATGTTTCAGTCATGGCAATTTCATTTTCAAACCAGAGACTAGAGAATGCCTTCAGCTGTAGAATAAGAGACACAAAAGTCAACTAAAGTCAACTGGCCGGACACAATGCACTCAGCTTCACACAGTGAACTTCAGAACTTCACACAGTGATTGCAGATTATTGAGTTCCAGGGGATGGAAAAACATTATTATTTGCTTATTTTTGTATTTTCTCAGAGTAACACCAATGTGAAATGTGAATAGAAGAAATGGCACCCTCAGCATATTGAGAACTAAAATATCTATCTAAACTGGTATGTCTGAATGATTAAGGGCAATGAGTAATGGTTAAAGGCAGATTTTAGTTGTACACTTGTTGCAATTTCCTAATATTGTGTGAGACTGAGTTGTGTTAAAAATGTCGATCACAACTTACTTGCTCCTTGCCAAGTTTAATTGTGTTTTCAAATACAGTCCAAATTACAACCTCTGCGCAGTCAGGTGTCGTCAGAGAACCATCATAGCGAAAGTAGCGTGTCAGATTAGGAAGAGGAGGAATAAGCATGGCCAAACTCAGAGAATCTAGTTGGGTTTGGTTGCCTGCAAATAAATTTAGTCAATAAGAAATTCAGTTAGTCTCGGGATATGACAGTAACAGAGTTGGCACTAAAACCGAACCTTTGAACTTTATGGTATGCCATAAAACCTTATAAAAGATATGATTCTCAGAAAACTGACAAAAGGAACATGATAATGGATGAAGCCATATACAGTACATAACAGATTACCTGGGAATTTGATGCTATTCAGTGCATTTATGATGGACTCATATTTCTTGTCTTCAGTGTCTGATTCCTGTGGGAAAAGAGATAGCAACAACTGCTTTGATATATATATATATATATATATATATATATATATATATATATATATATTTTTTTTTTTATTATTACAATTTGAGCATTTTGAATTATACTTCAATGTGTCTTAGGCACATTGAAGTATTTATGTAGTACACAAATAAGCTAAAAATAAACCTTTTAAATGTTAAAAAAATGTAAGAGTTAATGATGATTTGATCAGTAAAGAATGAAACTTATACAGTAACATACAACTGGGTCACATATTAAAATCTATTATGATTATTTATGCTAATAGTTATCTTTAACACCTCTGGCAAGTTTATAAATCACCCTTCAAACAACTACAAGTTAGGCTTTAATAATTATAACTATTATCAGCGTTTGCTACAGTTTACCAGGTGTAAGATTTAATTTTGTTTTCGGTTGTGTTGTCTCAAAGTAAAAGAAAATACAGTCAGCCAAAAGTTTGACAGTTCTTAACAAAAGCATTAGTTAAATATCAGCATTAATAAAAATCAATCTGATAAATCATGGTCTTTCTTAGGATAATGAGCTATAATATTTATTTAAATGTAATTGTTATTAATATAGGTGGCACGGTGGTGTAGTGGTTAGCACTGTCGCGTTGCACCGCCAGGGTCCGGGTTCGATCCCCGACCAGGCTTGATTCCCGTCTCTGTGTGCATGGAGTTTGCATGTTCTCCCTGTGCTTGGTGGGTTTCCTCCGGGTATTCCGGTTTCCTCCTACAGTCCAAAGACATGTAGGTTAGGCTAATTGGCATTCCCAAATTGCCTGTAGAGTGTGATTGAGTGAGTGTATGTGTGTGTGTCTGTGCCCTGCGATGGATTGGCACCCTGTCCAGGGTGTACCCTGCAATGTGCCCTAAGTCTTCTGGGATAGGCTCCAGGCCCCCTGTGACACTGAATACAGGATTAAGCGGTATAGATGATGAGTGAGTGAGTGAGTGAGAGTGTTATTAATATGGTTATAAATATGTGACTTGATTCATAATTATGAAAGCATTTATGATATAATGTCAATAATTTATGATATAAGTCATAATGGTTTGTGGACCTTAAAGTAAGGGGTTAAAATGTATATCTTGCTCTGTAACTTCCTCTTGCATTTTATTTAGTTTATATATACAGGGTGAGCCATTTATATGGATACACCTTAATAAAATGGGAATGGTTGGTGATATTAACGTCCTGTTTGTGGCACATTAGTATATGTGAGGGGCAAACTTTACAAGATGGGTGGTGACCATGGTGGCCATTTTGAAGTCGGCCATCTTGGATCCAACTTTTGTTTTTTCAATAGGAAGAGGGTCATGACACATTAAACTTATTGGGAATTTCACAAGAAAAACAATGGTGTGCTTGGTTTTAACGTAACTTTATTCTTTCATGAGTTATTTACAAGTTTCTCTTTGTTCACAGCCATTGACATGTCGAAGAGGTTAACACGTGATGAGCGGATCAAAATTGTGTTGATATCTGGTGAACGCAGTAACCGGGTCATTGCAGCAGATTTCAATGCAAGACACCCTACGAGACCACCCATCTCCCATGCTACATTAAGCAAACTGCTTGCTAAGTTTCGTGAAATTGGTTCAGTGTTGGATTTGCCAAAATGTGGACGCATGAAAACTGTCACTAATGAACAAACATCAGTGGCTGTCCTCGCTTCATTCAGCAAGAGCCCACAGCGTAGCACTCGCCGCATGTCACTGGAGAGTGGCATTAGTCGAACATCCCTTCGGCGGATATTAGCTACTCACAAATGGCACCCTTACAAACTCCAGCTACTGCAGCATCTCAACGAGGATGACCCAGATCGGCGCACACAATTTGCAGAATGGGCAAAACAAAAATTGGAACAGGACCCTCAGTTCATGCAGAAGATTTTGTTCAGTGATGAGGCAAACTTTTATGTGAATGGTGAAGTTAACAAACAAAACCACCGCTATTGGTCTGACACTAACCCACATTGGACAGATCCCTCCAAGACTGTTGGAACAAAAAAAGTGATGGTATGGTGTGGTATATGGGGTACAAAGATAGTGGGGCCATTCTTTATCAATGGAAACCTCAAGGCCACTGGATATTTGAAATTGCTACATGATGAGGTGTTTCCCTCTTTATGCACTGAAGCTGGCACGTTCCCTGAGTTTTTCCAGCAAGATGGTGCACCACCACATTATGGGTGTCAGGTCCGAGCATTCCTAGATGAACAGTTTCCTGAAAAGTGGACTGGTCGTTGTGGGCCAGTTGAATGGCCCCCAAGGTCTCCCGATCTGACCCCCTTAGACTTTTATCTTTGGGGTCATCTGAAGGCAATTGTCTATGGTGTGAAGATACGAGATGTGCAGCACCTGAAACTACGGATACTGGAAGCCTGTGCTGGCATTTCTCCTGCGGTGTTGCTATCAGTGTGTGAAGAGTGGGAGAAGTGGGTTGCATTGACAATCCATCACAATGGGCAGCACATTGAACACATTGTATAAGTGGTCAGAAACTTGTAAATAACTCATGAAAGAATAAAGTTACGTTAAAACCAAGCACACCATTGTTTTTCTTGTGAAATTCCCAATAAGTTTGATGTGTCACATGACCCTCTTCCTATTGAAAAAACAAAAGTTGGATCCAAGATGGCCGACTTCTAAATGGCCACCATGGTCACCACTCATCTTGAAAAGTTTGCCCCCTCACATATACTAATGTGCCACAGACAGGATGTTAATATCACCAACCATTCCCATTTTATTAAGGTGTATCCATATAAATGGCCCACCCTGTATAATAAATAATAAAAACTCACCTGGTACAAGAATCCAAGTACTGCTAGTCCATTTGGGTCTTCAGCAGCCTCTAGAACAGACCTGTAGTTGTCCTTTATGTGAACAATATGCATCTGTAGAGACAAAGCCAATTATGTATTAAAATAATACAATAACTAAATCAGCATGCTAACTTACCATTCAACATACCTCCATAGGGTACTGCTCTCCATCAATAGTGTGCTCTGATCCTGGACCACCATTCTTCCCCCAGTGAAAATGCACTTCCACTGCTTTGTAATTTCCCCCAAGTCCTGCACCACTTATCACAGCTTCATCTGACACGTTTACCTTGACTGGGGATGAAGAAATAGAGAATAGCTCCATCACCCAGTTTATCAATTCTTTCATGCTGTCAGTTGAAGTGAATCATCCATTTAATGCAGTAAAATTACAACAGACACTAATCAAACTTTTAGGAAATATTCATACTTATAATACCATTTCATGCTATTTATTTTGCTTAGTCGCAAAATTGGTAACATAATAATATAGTTCCGCTGTGATTTAAATATTCAATACAATACTCCAAAAGACTTGTGGCTGTACTTGGTGCCAAAAGTGCTTCAACACAAAAAACATTGTTTCTCATTGTCTGAGGGTACTTCAGGTGCCTTTTGACAACCTCCAGGCGCCTGTCATGTGCCTTTTATGGAGAAGTGGCTTCCATTTCGCCATTCTACCATGTAGGCCTAATTGATGGAGTGCTGCAGAGATGGTTGTTCTTCTGGAAGGTTCTCCTCTCTCCACAGAGAAACATTGGAGCTCTTTCAGACTAACCATCAGGTTCTTGGTCACCTCCCTGACTAAGGCCCTTCTCCCCCAGTCGCTCACTTTACTTTGGCCAAACGGCCACCTCTAGGAAGAGTCCTGGTGGTTCCAAACTTCTTCCATTTATGGATAATAGAGGCCGATGTGCTCCTCTGGACCTTCAATGCCTCGGAAATTTTCCAGTATCCTTCCCCAGATCTGTGCCTCAATACAATCCTCTCTGTCTACAGACAATTCCTTGGATTCCATGGCTTGGTTTGTGCCCTGACAATGCACTGTTAACTGTGGGACCTTATATAGACAAGTGTGTTTCTTTCCAAATCATGTCCAATCAACTGAATTTACCACTAATGGACTCCAATTCATCACCAAATTGAGTTGTAGAAACATCTCAAGGATGTTCAATGGAAAAAGGATGTACTTGAGCTCAGTTTTGATTGTTATGGCAAAGGCTGTGAATACCTTTGTACACGTAATAAAAATATATATATTTTAAATAAATTTGTAAAGATTTCAAACAAACTTCTTTCACATTGTTATTTTGGGATATTGTCTGTAAAATTTAGAGAAAAAAATAACGCTGTAATATAGCAAAATGTGGAAAAAGTGAAGTGCTATGAATACTTTCCGGATGTACTGTATACTGTACACAATGAGAATCACTCAACTTAATTCTGAAGAGTGAGATTTTCCAGTGAACTTTGTGTGGTTATATATTTTTCATATAGTCAGTTTACAACATTCTCATTAATTGTCATCTGATTAATGTCTCACCTGTGTGACCATTATTTGTGATTACACTATGAAATGTATGTTGGTAGCCTTGAAATCTGAATGGGGTAAGGTTGTTAATAACAACCCTTTTTGTTACAATGTTAACAGGTGACTGGGTTTTATTGCCACATGTTGATGCTATGTCCTTCCATTCGTCTGGTCCTACAGAGAAAGCAGTTTACAAATTTGTCACAATATTTATATATTGAAAATCTTTTGTGAAGTATCGGAATATGAAGGATCAGAACTCACCTTTGCAAGTATTGTTACAGGAGACTTGGGATTTATAGCACCAATCTGAAAGGGTAGTTCAGCTTTATGACATGACAGACTTGAAGTTTTACTATTGCAACTAAACTGGAGCCTAGTAATTTCAGCCTAGTTTGAGTACACTGTTTGCACAATAGACTAATACTGAAATACGGTCTAACCGTATTCAGTTTGCAGACCTCAGGAAGGATAAATAAATGCATGTCAAAACCCTCACAGTCTTTGTAGAAAACACCTCACAGATTAAGTAGAAAAAATTAAGCACAAAAGATATACAAATTAAGTATAATTAAAAACATGAAAAAAGACTGACTTAGATATGAAGTCAGAAAATTAAAAAGAAAATTAATAATTAAGCCCACTAATGAAAATCTCCATTAGAGGGTTTACATATTTACTGGTCCCTTAAGTGCGATACTTGAGAAATTCATGTTGCAAAGCAACAAGATTTGATGCAAGTTTTTTATGCCAGCGGTAACAGACCCTAAAACAGTTTCTCAAAAACTGCCTTATCATGTGAAATTCATCTGTGGTATTTAAGCAATATTAACACATTATGTACTGTATATCTCTTTACAAAAGGTCTAGACTCAGCTGAAAACTGTGCCAGAATCATATATGAATGACAGAAGAATACTATATATATAAAATGGTTCTTTTTTATAAGTAATGTACAATGGGAATAGGAATGTTCACATTTTCTGTGATGTTTTTTTCTGGTAAGTTTGAAATAAAATGCAACTGTAAAAAAAGTATATTTCAAAATATACACATCATATTAAAATATACTTTTAAACTCAGATATTTGTTGGGGTGTTTTTTGTTGTTGCTGAAGAAGAGCAAGCTTGATGAAACCACAGTTTTAGAGAAGTCTCCATTTTTATGCAAATTAATACACATTATTATACTGTCTGCAAACATGAAAACTTAAAAGTTGCTTCAACAAGAAAATCTATTAACATTTGAATAAATAGTATACTTAGAATGAAAGACACCTGAATCAGATAATATCTGTAAACTGTATAGAAAAATAAAGTTAAGATGTGTATAAAATCAAAATGAAATAATTAAAAATATAGAGAAAATTTAAATTCAATAACATACCTGCACCCCAAGTCATTCCCAAAACAGGTAACAACTTTAAGATTTGCATCATGCTTTACTTGCTCACTATGGTCACAAAACCCAACCAAGGTTATCATTAGCTTAACTGTAAAGAATAGTGGAGGAGCCTTTTATAGTTTATGGCTCTGTGGTATCTTACAACACATATCAGTGACTCCTCCTTTCTGATGTACCCATCAACTGCAAAATTGTCTGTTCCCTGAGAGCATGAAATACTATATGTTTGCTTAAGGATGTATCCAGAATATGTCAAGCATAATGATAAAAGAAGTCAATATTTTGCAGCTTAGACGGTTTTATGGGACTTCCTACAAAATCTGTAAAACTTTGTGATAAGCTCTAAGAACTCACTTCTTTAATATGCATGGAAATTCAACATACAGTCGTGTCTGATGATGGGGTTAGGCCACAAGAGCAGCTTCAAAACTTTAGTAAGGATTCTTGAATTGTATTGGAGGGAGGAACATCAGGATTTTTAAGATACTGCAAAAAAGACCACTCCCATTCATATAGAGCTGATTTATCATAGGGTAAAAGCAATCAGTCAGAACAACTTTGATTGGTTTGCAGTGAAATTTTTTTTTTTTAATCTAAGAAGATGAAGTGGACACAAACCCAAGTTCACCAGGTCAGTGCATGCATAATCATTACATGTAACATGAATATGAAATGAAATACACTGGAAGCAGCAACTGTACAGTCATAAATTCTGTTGAACATTGAAAAGATAACTAAATGAAAACATTTGGAGAGTATTGATCTTGATGTATAAATCCTAAGGTTTAATTAACCTACTTATCTCAGATATTCTTTAGTTTATGGAAAATTCTAATTGCAAGATACCTGAGCTAAAGAAGGTTGACATTACAATTGACCATTCACAGGGATTTAGAATTTTGTTCTACAGAGATTTCTAAAACATATACATAATTCTCCTCACTTATCATGGTCATGCTCTACAATATCATTTCTATTACTTATTTGGTCATTATTATCTCTGAAAAAAATTACCAGGCAAAAAACGTCAGATTTTAAATTTCAAGCTAAACAGTTTGATAAATAATGATATATAACATGATGTAACTGTAAGAGATTAAATAAAATTACTGTAATTGAAATGTTTTACCCCTCTCAGGAGTCTGAACTAATTTCACTAATTTTGTCATCAAAATCTTCAAAATCATCAAGCAGATAATACCCTCAAAATCTCTTCTACTGTCATGGGTGAGGAAGTTGTGGACAAATACAAGTACTTGGGTGTTCACTTGAACAGCAGATTAGACTGGAGGACCAAAACTGACGCTGTGTATAAGAAGGGGTTGAGCAAACTTTTTTTTTTTAAAGAATTTCTGGAGGAACCTCAGATTCTTCAATGTATGCATCAGGATGCTGTAAATGTTTTATCAGTCTGTTGTGGCTATTGCCCTTTATAGTCCTGTGGTATGCTGTGGGAGCAGCATCAGTGTCAGGTATGCAGGCAAGATAAATAAAATCATCCGCAAGGCTGAACACATAATTGGGGACAAACTTGACAGGCTGGAGACTGTGAGGGAGAACAGATCACTGAACAAACTCCTGTCAATCGTGGAAAATCCATCTCACCCACAACATGATCCACTTTGCTGTCAAAAAGAACGGTTCAGGAAATCATTCCAACCATTCGCCATGGCACTGTACAATGACACACGTCTATGTAACAGATGATAATAATTACTATACTCACTGCCACTTTATGTACACATACATACATACACTGCCAACTGGCAAATTTCATTTCAATACTGTATTAATTGAAATAACATACTCCCCCCCTCCCCCCAGCCCTTATTGCTGTTTGTGTAATCTGCTGCTACTGTAACACAATAATTTCCCTTCGGGATCAATAAAGTCTGTCTGTCTATATATGTATCTAATTATCTATCTATCTATCTATAAATAATTGTTTAAATCTAAATATTAACCCAAATGCAAAAAATTAAATAAAAATCTATTAATAAAAAAAAACCTGATTAAAAAAACCTGACCTCGACTCCTGCCAGCTGTATAACTATAGGGCAATATCTAATATCCTCTTTATGTCCAAGATTCCTAAAAAGCTTGAAGTTCAGCAGTTATGCTCATTGCTTCAAAAAATGCATAAAATGTATGCCTCATCATAGAACAGGTTAAAATAGTGAATAACAACCTACTGGCCTCTGAACAAGGTTGTGTCTTCTTGCTTGTACTCCTTGACTTTAGTACAGCTTTTTACTGATTTTAATAGATTACAAAATTTTATATGACATAAGGGAACAATCCTCTCCTGGCTCAGATCTTTTATAATGTAAATATGACTTCTGTAATAATAGTAAAGTTTGACATTCCACAAGGTTATGTTTTAGGCCTATACAGTGTATATTCAATGTGATGGTGTACAAAGGTCAAATGCCACAAAACCCAGACTGCATATACATACAGAGTTGTTGTTGTTAGTTTTGGCTGCTCCTGTTGAGGGGTTGCCACAGATCAGCCACCACCTGATCCGCACAACAACTTGGCACAGGTTTTATGCTAGATGCTCTTCCTGACGCAACCCTCCCATTTTAGCTCTCCCTTTAACTAACATAAATGCAAACATAAGGATCACCTTTAATACTTTAAGGTGTTGAGCAATGCGTAAAGGATATAAGAGACTGAATGCTAATTAACTTCCTTCTGTTTAATCCTGATAAGACAGAAGTTCTAGTCATAGGACCGCATGCAGCTAGAAGCAAGATTTTAGATCATACTGTAACTTTAGATGGCCTTTCTGTTCTATCTAGTGCAACAGTAAAAGACCTCGGTGTGATTATAGATTCAAGTCTGTCATTTGAAGCTCATGTAGACAATATCACCAGGATAGCATTCTTTGACCTCAGAAATATTGCCAAGTTAAGGAATGTCTTATGATCTGCCACGCCTACTTCGATCAAAGGATGCAGGCTGTTTGTCAGTACCGTGTATATCCAAATAGTGTTCGGGACTCAGACACAGTCTCAGTGTTTAAGTCTAGGCTAAAAACCTATTTATTTAACTAAGTTTTTAAAAAAATAGATTTGGCTTATGTAAAGGAGCAGATCTGGGGGACTCTAGTCTTCCCCACTCTCATTGATCACTCAGGTTTGTTGACGGTGAGGTGACTGGTTGCTTTACATCTCAGGGAACTGTGTCTGTGTTTCCTTCTGGCTCTCCCTTTTAGTTATGCTGTCATAGTTAGTCTTGCCGGAGTCCCTGCTTGCCCAGTAATTATTTTACTGTGACCATACCTAACTGTTATCTCCCCTCGTCTGCTCTCCCCCTCTCTCTACACATGTCATCCCTGAGTTGCCATTGATGACCTGCCAGATTCCCTCTGCCGTCTGGACCTGTCTGACTCATCCTGGTGCCCAGCT
Organism: Clarias fuscus; assembly: GCA_030347435.1. Classification (NCBI taxonomy): domain Eukaryota; kingdom Metazoa; phylum Chordata; class Actinopteri; order Siluriformes; family Clariidae; genus Clarias; species Clarias fuscus. The sequence goes on from CM059218.1 coordinate 13,458,706, forward strand.
TCTGGTTGGAGATCTCGTCACATGGATGCCCTGTGTGTCTCTTTGGGATGCGTCTGGTGTCTGCGGACGGTTTCATTCTATTATGAAGACTGTCCTGGCCTTGACTGATGTTGACAGCTACACACGTGGACAAAATTGTTGGTACCCTTCCGTCAATGAAAGAAAAACTCACAATGGTCACAGAAATAACTTTAATCTGACAAAAGTAATAATAAATAAGAATTCTATGAATGTTAACCAATGAAAGTCAGACATTGCTTTTCAACCATGCTTCAACAGAATTATAAAAAAAAACGAACTCATGGAACAGGCCTGGACAAAAATGATGGTACCCCTAACTTAATAGTTTATTGCACAACCTTTTGAGGCAATCACTGCAATCAAACGATTCCTGTAACTGTCAATGAGACTTCTGCACCTCTCTGTAGGTATTTTGGTCCACTCCTCATGAGCAAGCTGCTCCAGTTGTTTCCGGTTTGAAGGGTGCCTTTTCCAGACAGCATGTTTCAGCTCCTTCCAAAGATGCTCAATAGGATTGAGGTCAGGGCTCATAGAAGGCCACTTTAGAATAGTCCAATGTTTTCCTCTTAGCCATTCTTGGGTGCTTTTAGCTGTGTTTTGGGTCATTGTCCTGTTGCAAGACCCATGACCTGCGACTGAGACCCAGCTTTCCGACACTGGCCAGCACATTTCTCTCTAGAATCCCTTGATAGTCTTGAGATTTCATTGTACCCTGCACAGATTCAAGACACCCTGTGCCAGATGCAACAAAGCAGCCCCAGAACATAACAGAGCCTCCTCCATGTCTCACAGTAGGGACAGTGTTCTTTTCTTGATATGCTTCAAGTATAATTAGCAAAATTTGCCTTGGCAAAAAGTTCCATTTTTGTCTCATCTGTCCATAGGACATTCTCCCAGAAGCTTTGTGGCTTGTCAACATGTAGTTTGGCATATTCCAGTCTGGCTTTTTTATGATTTGTTTTCAACAATGGTGTCCTCCTTGGTCGTCTCCCATGTAGTCCACTTTGGCTCAAACAACGACGGATGGTGCGATCTGACACTGATGTTCCTTGAGCATGAAGTTCACCTTGGATCTCTTTAGAAGTCTTTCTGGGCTCTTTTGTTACCATTCAGATTATCCGTCTCTTTGATTTGTCATCAATTTTCCTCCTGCGGCCACGTCCAGGGAGGTTGGCTACAGTCCCATGGATCTTAAATTTCTGAATAATATGTGCAACTGTAGTCACAGGAACATCTAGCTGCTTGGAAATGGTCTTATAGCCTTTACCTTTAACATGCTTGTCTATAATTTTCTTTCGAATCTCCTGAGACAACTTTTTCCTTCACTTCCTCTGGTCCATGTTGAGTGTGGTACAGACCATGTCACCAAACAACACAGTGACTTCCTGGAATCCTATATATAGGCCCACAAGATTGTAGACACCTGTGATGCTAATTAGTGGACACACCTTGAATTAACATGTCCCTTTGGTCACATTATTTTCAGTATTTTCTAGGGGTACCATCATTTTTGTCCAGGCCTGTTCCATGAGTTTATTTTTTTAAATAATGCTGTTGAAGCATGGTTGAAAAGCAATGTCTGACTTTCATTGGTTAACATTCATAGAATTTTTTTAAATTATTACTTTTGTCAGATTAAAGTTATTTCTGTGACCATTGTGAGTTTTTCTTTCATTGACCGAAGGGTACCAACAATTTTGTCCACGTGTGTATTTCTTTGAGCACTCGGCTGCAGTCACTCAATAGTTCAGGACTGGAATTTCCTACAAGTCTACCTGAGCCTCCAATAACTACCCGGACTCCATATTAACATCAATTAACATCTGTTAACAACTGTTATACTGAACTGCCTGCCACCTAACACACAGTATGAATGCAGATCAAATCCTGCTTTCTGTTCACCCAAATGAGGATGGGTTCCCTGTTGAGTTCGGTAACTCTCAAGGTTTCTTTCTATTGCCATCTCAGGGAGTTTTTCCTTGCCACTGTCGCCCTCGGCTTGCTCATCAGGACTATCTGACCATTTTGATTCATACACATTCACATTCCATACAAACTTAAATAATTCTTTTGATTGTGTAAAGCTGCTTTGCGACAATGACAATTGTTAAAAGCACTATGCAAATAAAACTGAATCAAATTGAATTGAATACTTGGATGAAAATTCTTTGCAATCAATAACTGCCTGAAATCTAGAACTCATAGACCAAATGCTGAGTTTCTTCTCTTAAAACGCATTGCCAGGTCTTTACTGAAACTGACTTCAGCTGTTGCTTGTTTGTATGTCTTTCTGACTTTGGTTTTGTCTTCAGTAAGTCAAAAGCATTCTCTTTTGCTGGCATCACTAAATGGCGGACCGCAATAGAGATCCAGACTGAGTGACAGTTGTATCTGATGCTTTTCTGATAAATAGGAATAATCAATATACCATTAAGCTAGCACATTTTTGGGTATACACACGTGGACAAAATTGTTGGTACCCTTCGGTCAATGAAAGAAAAACTCACAATGGTCACATAAATAACTTTAATCTGACAAAAGTAATAATTTAAAAAAATTCTATGAATGTTAACCAATGAAAGTCAGACATTGCTTTTCAACCATGCTTCAACAGCATTATTTTAAAAAATAAACTCATGGAACAGGCCTGGACAAAAATGATGGTACCCCTAGAAAATACTGAAAATAATGTGACCAAAGGGACATGTTAATTCAAGGTGTGTCCACTAATTAGCATCACAGGTGTCTACAATCTTGTGGGCCTATATATAGGATTCCAGGAAGTCACTGTGTTGTTTGGTGACATGGTCTGTACCACACTCAACATGGACCAGAGGAAGTGAAGGAAAAAGTTGTCTCAGGAGATTCGAAAGAAAATTATAGACAAGCATGTTAAAGGTAAAGGCTATAAGACCATTTCCAAGCAGCTAGATGTTCCTGTGACTACAGTTGCACATATTATTCAGAAATTTAAGATCCATGGGACTGTAGCCAACCTCCCTGGACGTGGCCGCAGGAGGAAAATTGATGACAAATCAAAGAGACGGATAATCTGAATGGTAACAAAAGAGCCCAGAAAGACTTCTAAAGAGATCCAAGGTGAACTTCATGCTCAAGGAACATCAGTGTCAGATCGCACCATCCGTCGTTGTTTGAGCCAAAGTGGACTACATGGGAGACGACCAAGGAGGACACCATTGTTGAAAACAAATCATAAAAAAGCCAGACTGGAATATGCCAAACTACATGTTGACAAGCCACAAAGCTTCTGGGAGAATGTCCTATGGACAGATGAGACAAAAATGGAACTTTTTGCCAAGGCAAATTTTGCTAATTATACTTGAAGCATATCAAGAAAAGAACACTGTCCCTACTGTGAGACATGGAGGAGGCTCTGTTATGTTCTGGGGCTGCTTTGTTGCATCTGGCACAGGGTGTCTTGAATCTGTGCAGGGTACAATGAAATCTCAAGACTATCAAGGGATTCTAGAGAGAAATGTGCTGGCCAGTGTCGGAAAGCTGGGTCTCAGTCGCAGGTCATGGGTCTTGCAACAGGACAATGACCCAAAACACAGCTAAAAGCACCCAAGAATGGCTAAGAGGAAAACATTGGACTATTCTAAAGTGGCCTTCTATGAGCCCTGACCTCAATCCTATTGAGCATCTTTGGAAGGAGCTGAAACATGCTGTCTGGAAAAGGCACCCTTCAAACCGGAAACAACTGGAGCAGCTTGCTCATGAGGAGTGGACCAAAATACCTACAGAGAGGTGCAGAAGTCTCATTGACAGTTACAGGAATCGTTTGATTGCAGTGATTGCCTCAAAAGGTTGTGCAATAAACTATTAAGTTAGGGGTACCATCATTTTTGTCCAGGCCTGTTCCATGAGTTCGTTTTTTTTTATAATTCTGTTGAAGCATGGTTGAAAAGCAATGTCTGACTTTCATTGGTTAACATTCATAGAATTCTTATTTATTATTACTTTTGTCAGATTAAAGTTATTTCTGTGACCATTGTGAGTTTTTCTTTCATTGACGGAAGGGTACCAACAATTTTGTCCACGTGTGTATGTGGCTATAGGCATCACTCGATGGAGCCTATCAACACAATAGTTTACTGTGTATAAACGGACTGGATGGAAGAAATAAAAATTAAAGCCTGACAGAGCGTGGCTTATTCCAAGAAAAGGAAAGTAGAATATGAAAACTGAAACTCACTCACTTATCATCTATACCTCTTAATCCTGTATTCAGGGTCACGGGGGCCTGGAGCCTATCCCAGGAGACCCAGGGCACATGGCAGGGTACACCCTGGACAGGGTGCCAATCCATCGCAGGGCACAGACACACACACATACACTCACTCATTCACACACTACAGGCAATTTGGGAATGCCAATTAGCCTAACCTACATGTCTTTGGACTGTGGGAGGAAACCGGAGGAAACCCACCAAGCACGAGGAGAACATGCAAACTCATGCACACAGAGACGGGAATCGAGCCTGGCCGGTCATCGAACCCGGACCCTGGCAGTGCAAGGCGACAGTGCTAACCACTACACCACCGTGCTGCCGAAAACTGAAACTTCACAGAAAAATTTACATAACAATATGTTTATTCTTCCTGTGGGAAGTTTAACCAGTTTGTCTCATATGTCCTGAAACCTGGCACTAATTAATGCACACAGACCCTGGAGGTGCAAGGCGACAGTGCTAACATCTGCTCCACAGCCCAGCAGTGTGAAAATGAAGATTCACTAAAGAATGATTAAAGATTGTTCTTTGTACTCTATACAAATACAAGAAAATATACAAGGCCTTCAATGATCAAACTGTCCATATGTTTAACGTAGTTACTGAAAACTGGCAATAAAATTTATTGAAATGCTGTAGACATTTTAAACACTATTGATGCGGTTACATTGGAAGCCATGCATGTCTATGCCTCCACCATGTTTGACAGAAGATGTGGTATGGTTTAGATCATGGGATGTTCCGTATTTTTTCCGCCATTCTGGTGTAGGTTCATTTTGGTTTCATCAGTTCAATGAATATGGCAAAGCTTTTTGTACAAGTCCAAATCTTTCTGTTCTTGAAATAAGTGGTTTACCTCTTGTTGTGAAGCATCTGCATTCACTTCGTAAAGCTGTAAATGCAATGACACATTTACCTCTCCAATAGTGCTAATAAAATCAGCAATTTTAGGTGTCTGTTACATCAGACCACATGAGAGACACCAGCTTAATAAAGTTGAGGAATATGAAAAAGACATTGGACACTGCATGCTTATTAACTTCCCACTACTTACTTCTGCTTTCTGTTCACATTGTAACTTTGGATTGCCTTTCTGTTTCACCATGTGCATCAGTAAAAGACTTTGGGTGGTTATTGGTTCCAGCCTTTTATTTAAAGTTCACAGAGATAATAAATATTTCACTTGGATGACCTCCTGTTTGACCTCAGAAAAAATGCTAATATAAAAAACATAATGTCACTGAATTTTCAGTTAGATGACTATGACATTTTTCAAACCTAAGTCCCGATAAGTGACTTAATGGGTACCATCAATAAAGTGGACTTAATGTTTACTAAAATTTATTTGATGTTATACAATTACACATCTGACCACGTAGTACACAATTACAGAAGGGATTTAAATGTGATCGCACTCATATCACACAAATGGATTCCCTTTTGAGTCTGGTTTTTGTCAAGGTTAAGTCTCCTGGAATAAGTTCCAGCCCTCGCAACCCTGTATACAGTGCTTTTTCACCATTTGTTTTAAGCAATCTCAGTTCCCTTTCAGCCGACTTGGTACAACACATATTGCATGGGGTATCACACACTCTTGTGCCCTGACTGAAGACACCTTTATTTACCTTTATTCCAATTCCCATGTGCGCGGGAATTCTCCAAGCTTTCATGTCATGTGCGTTTTGTCACTAGCTTCAATGTCAAACCCTAAAATGGCAGGTCATGTTTGTAGAGAGAGTACTAGGGACAAATATGGTTACTCAATAGGAACCCTCTTGTCTCCAGGTTAACAGCACCAGCTTCACCTGCATATGCTGACAAGGACCTTCTAGCCAAAGTTATTATCTGGGCAGATGCAGCGTGTACGTCTTTAAGCCGTTCAAAACGTGTTTGGGTCAATGGAAAGCCAAGCAAAGCGAGTTTAAAAAAGTTATGGTTTTTTTTGCACTTTGCAATATTTAGTGAAGACATAGCTCCATGGGACAGTAGCAAGAAGAAAAGGGAGCCACTTTTATTTTTGTTTTTAAAGCAGCCATTGCCAAGAGGCTAAGTGAGGTTTAATTTTATATTTATTTTATATTTTACTTTATTTACATGTCTTTTCTAAATGTTTTAATGGTTTTTATATTCCAAGAAATTATTATAGTGTTGGAAATTGGTAATATTGGTAATATATTTGGGTGGCTGGAACGGATTATCTGCATTTACAGTGCACTAAAAGGAATTTTGCCTTAAGAACCTACCTTTGGAATGGATTAAATGCGTATGCCGAAGTACCACTGATATCGAGGCCCAATGTATTTTGATCTATTTCCCAAACAGTAGAGAACTAGTATATGTTCCAATCATGGACATGTCTTATTCAGTGTGTGTCTGATATACAGTACAGACCAAAAGTTTGGACACACCTTCTTATTCAGCCTGCAGTGCTTCCTTCTCCACTCACATGCTGTGGAGTTAACTCTAAAGCTATTGCCTAGCGACCTCCAGCGTTTTGCATGCGCAACTGCACAGCGCACATGACTGAAACGCTGTTTAAAAATCAGCACCAATGTGATGCCTTTTATAAAGCTTTCCCGTCAGTGTTTTCCCTTTGTGTGTTTCAGTGATCAAATCAAAATCACAAAATCTTAATCATGTATGTTCTTAGGTACATCCAGTATAAATAAAAAGTATCTATCTATCTATCTATCTGAGGCTCTAAGTATCTGATGGGAACACCAATTTGCCGCTGATGGGCCCTTGAGCAAGGCCCTTAACCCTGTGTGATCCAGGAGTTCTGTATAATGACTGACCCTGTCCCAGTCTCATAACAAAAAGCTTTTTTATGGGGCGAGTGGTAAACTGCCCCAGCAGTAACTTCTATAGGAACATTGTAACTGAATTTAACTGTGGATCCCACTGTCATAGAGACTCGGGGGAGGGCTCATTTTACTCAGGCAACCAATCAGTCTTTCACATTTATCATGACGCCACATCCCCTAGCAACATCATTAGCATACTGTTAGCGTGTTGCTAACATAATTAGCATGTTGCTAGCATTATGATAACAATATTAGCCTGTCGCTAGCATTATACTAATTATATTAGCATTTTTGCAGCATGATGCTAACAATATTAGCATGTCGCTTGCATTATGCTAACTATATTAGCATTTTGCGAATAACATGATTAGCATGTTGCTAGCATGATGCTAGTGTGATTAATATTTATATAGTTGCTAGCAAGCCGTCTAGCTGATTAGCATGTTGCTAGCATTATGCTAACTATAATAGCATGTTGCTAGCAACATTATTAGAATGTCGCTAACAAGATGCTGAAGTGCTTAGCCTGTTGCTAGCATAACGTTTAGCTGATTAGCATGTTGCTAGCATTATGCTAACTATATTAGCATGTTTCTAGCAACATTATTAGAACGTGATGGTGAAGTGCTTGGCATGTTGCTAGCATGATTCCAAAGTTTTGCAACAGCAAGCACCACTTACATTTTCCTCAGAAAATGTACCACTCTAGTTATTATTATTATCTAAGTAATAATCCCTGCATACTGGGAGCACTCCTCAGGACCTGCTGTTTTGGAGATCCTCTGGTCCATAATAATTTTGTCATCACAATTCAGAAAAAGGTTCTTTTTCTGCTTCCAACACATCACCTGTAACAACTGACTTCACTTGCTGCATAATTTCTCCCACTCTTTGATAGGTGTTATTATGATGAGATGTTCAATGTTAATCATGTCACCTGTCAGTGGTTTCAATCTTATTTATGCCTGACTGGCGTAAATCTATGTAGCTACAAGTCAAGACTATGGAAAAATTAGTTAGTCATCATGAGTATTTGATCATATTTATTTATATCAGCCTTTGAAAAACATATTTTGAAATTTAATCACTGTTGAATTGTTAGTTTTGAAATGTAAATACTACTGAATTTATTAAGCTGAAATATTTGACTTTACAAAACAATATCTTTATGAAATTCTCAATAGTCCATTTCAAGCTGTGAAATTTCAAAGTACTGATTTCACTCACTCATCATCTATACCGCTTAATCCTGTATTCAGGGTCACGGGGGCCTGGAGGAAACTGGAATACCCGAAGGAAACCCACCAAGCACAGGGAGAACATGCAAACTCCATGCACACAGAGACAGGAATCGAGCCTGGCCGGGGATCGAACCCGGACCCTGGCGGTGCAAGGCGACAGTGCTAACCACTACACCACCGTGCCACCGAGTACTGATTTCAATTTACATTTAATTAATATTCTGAAGTTCAGATATTCCATATTGCATCTTGCTTGAGAGTGAAAAAAAATGAAGCTCACAAAAGGATTTATATATTTATTATCATTATTATGTAGGAAGACATCTCATTAAAATTACACAACAATTTTAATTTTAATTTAATCAAGAAATGATGTTATATAGGCTATTAATCTGTAAAATATTAATAAATCTCAGTACACCTTTAATCAATTATTATTAATAGTAAATAAATTATTTACATATTATACAAGTTTCAATAGTATGTTTTATAATGTTATCAGTTTTTGTTTCAATAAATATTCAATATTTACTGTCCATAGCATGAAATTTCCACAGCAGAAGTAACAGGTATCCAAGGTGCTTATGTTACCACGGTAGAGAACAGAGGAAGTGATGTCTGCAATGGTGACTTCACTTCAGAAGTACTTCAGAATGGAACGCAGCTTCTTTTTCATTCCCTTTTCACACTGAACATCTTTCCCTAACGTTCACAGTTCCTGTTAAACCGAACATTTTCACTCCATGCAGTTTGGAATCACACTTAACATGGGTGATCACACAGTGTAGTAGACATCGCTGGATACTTCAAGAATGCACCTATAGTTAGAGGACAGAGCACACCTGCAGGAGAAAGTGTGTCACTGTGATGGCGGAGGCCATTGTAATATTTTCACTACTGGAACTGTAGCCACAATGGTATGGAGACGTGTTGGAATTCTGTTTATTGAAAATCATCAAAAGAACGACGTGAACTAAATGACTCAAAAATAGATTTGTTCATTTTGATGAAAGAGATTCAAAGAATCGAGTCACTAAAATGATCCAAACTTGCCATCACTACCACAAACAAGCTGCAGTAAAAGTCTGGCAAAGCATCTTATCAACTTGAATCATGACTTTTCTGGTTTTAAGGCTCTCAACAATCTGCTGATTCACAAACTATTGCTCCCAAATACTGTATGTATATGCAAGATTTTTTATAACCATAACTAACCACTGTAGGTCTATTCTTCACATATATCATCTGTATATTTACTACATTTATTTACATCTGGTTTCAAGAGGATATACGTTTTACAAATGCAAGCAGTGTTGGGTAATATATTACAAAGTAGTAATTTACTGTAATTAATTGTATATTCATTTGTAATGGAGTTATGCAATTCATTACTTTTCCTAAATTCAATAATTACACTGCAGTTAATAATCAAGGAACTTGCTTCAAATAGCTTCTTTAATTATCTGCATAATGGTCTCTGCTGACTACTTGGTAAATTGATTTTCCTCACCAAAATGGGCTGTAGGATGCAACACTTCAGCAGTGAGAATGACTTCCTTGCTTTAGATGATGAGAATATAACTTCTCTCAAATTTGACACTGTGGTGACTGAATATTTAAAGTCAGATGGAGATCCTGAACCAAGCAGGAAAGTTTATATCCATGGAATCAGCAGTAAGACTGTTCACTTACAGAGAAGCATGCCAGGGCAGTGAAGAGCCCTCTGGACCTGTTTGACTCATCCTGGTGTCCCGCTTCTAGTTGGAGATCTTGTTGCATGGATGCCCCGTGTGGTCTGCCTGGGATGCGAATTGTGTCTGGGGACTGTTCCACTTTAACATGAAGACGGTCCTGGCCTCGGGTGATGCTGACAGCTGTTCTCTGTGGCATTCATGACTGCAGTTTCTCGATAGTTCAGTACTGGAGTTTCCTATAGTCTACCTGAGCCTCCAATAACAAACTGGAATCCATATTAACCTAAACACATCTGCTATTATATTGAACTTCCAGTCTCACACAGTATGACTGCAAATCAATCCCTGCTATCCGTTTTTACCCAAATGAGGATGGGTTCCCTGTTGAGTCTGGTTTCTCTCAAGGTTTCTTCCTCTCTCAGTTTTTCCTTGCCACTGTTGCCGTCGTCCTCAGCTTGCTCATCAGGGACAATCTTATCATTTTTAACTCATACACATTCACATTTAATACAAACTTAATTCTTTAGATTGTGTAAAGCTGCTTTGCAATAATGTAAATTGTTAAAAGCATTATATAAATAAAATTTAAAATGCCTGTAAAATGCAGTTGTTTCGCAATTTTGTTTTAAGTTGGACACCATCTAAGGCTGTTCATTTTTATGAGTAACAACCTCAGAACTGATTACTGGACATGTATTTAATATGTTTAAGTAATAAACACACATTTACATAAAGTATAGCATATTCCAAAAAAGAAAAAAACATCTACATAAATATCACATATATACAATTTTTGTTTACCTGGTGATGATAGCCTGACATACAGCATTTTGCAGTAAGTAAACAAACGTTATCCTTATCTCCATTGTGAGGCCAGATGATGCGCTTGAGAAGCTATATTGCTATATTAGAAGCAAAAACAAAAAGGTCAGTGACTAAATCAAGTTGCCTTGAGGCATTATTTACACACATACATATGTTCAGCATCATTATATCTACCGTTGTAATGGTGGCCAAAAGTATTGAGACAAAAGCGAAAGTCACATTTTTCATGACAATCTCAAACATTTAAATAATGACAATACAAAAATATATATATATATATTTTTAAGCAAATAAACTGCCATACAACTATCAGTATTTAGTATGAATTCATTTTCTTCTAAACCTGAAGATTTCGTGCAGAGCTGGACCCCACAGGTTCACAAAGTAAAAGTCCTGTCACTTATTGGTTCCATCAATTAACTAATGTAGCTGATTTTAATTGACATTTAGGCAATTGGGAAGCACCCTTATGCAGAGCGACTTACATTTTATCTCGTTATCCATTCGAGCAGTTGAGGGTTATGGGCCTTGCTCAAGGGACCAACAGGGGGAACTTGGTGGTCATGGGATTTGAACTTGGGACCTTCCGTGGTGTAATCCAATGCATTAATCACTGAGCTACCCCTAATTAACTTGACTCTACACCCAGATCCGAACTAATTGGTGACGTCAACTGCTCTATGCACAGGGAGAAGTAATACATGGCGTATGCTATCTTAATACTTTTGCCCACCACTGTGTCTCTCTCTCTCTCTCTCTCTCTCTCTCTCTCGTGTGTGTGTTTGTGTAACAAACATCAGTCTGGGTCTCATGCTAGCTAGCTCAACTTTAACTAAACTTTGACTAAGTCATTTTTTATCACTGGCCGGGCGCTGCCCTCTGCCGTCACAGTGAAGTACTTTCTCCTGCAGGTGTGTTCTGTCTTATAGCTAAACGTCATTCAAAGATGTCCACTTTCCTGAGTCACGTGACTAACGGATGGATTCCATTCTGGCTTGATTGCTTTTCCTGTATTGAATTTTAAATTAAATGTAGATTGAAAAGTCTTTGAAATTTCACAGCTAAATGGACTATTGAAATGGACTATTGAGAATTTCATGACAATCAGAGCACAAAAATTAAAAGATATTGCAAGTAAAATATTTCAGCTTAATTCAGTAGTGTTTACATTTCAAAACTAACTATTCAACAGTGATTACATTTCAAAATATGTTTTTCAAAGCCTGATATAATTCAAATAATTATGATGCTTATTTGCTTCCATACTTGGGAGCCCCTTACTGGCCATAAGTAGTCTTCTTCTTTGTTGTTTAACTGCGGTCTCATTTTTCCTCATCTTCCCAGCCTCTTACTACCGATTTTCCAGACCATCCTTCCTTAAAACGTCTAATGCACCCTTCCTGATCTGTACTTGACTTGTTCTATATCTTGAACACATAGTCTGCTTTATCATGTACTGTACCTCAACACACTCTTTCTTCTTGACACGTTTCCTCTCAGTACGACTCAGCATCGAGTTGGAGTTCTGTAGGTTGCATCGCTGCCACCTATAGATCACTCTCCTCACCTTCCCTGAAAGTTGACTTTTCAGTCCAGTGATCCTCAAAAACAATAAATGCTTCTTTCCCTGATCAATGACTCCCCATTCTAAAAGACTATTGTAGGATTACAAATTTATAAAATGTTAAATCTAGGTTCCAACAGAATAGTATATAAACTGAAAAGTTATGTACATTGGGTTTTACATTTTGAGGTAAAGATTATGCCATTCTAAGGACATCAAGTCTGGTAACCCAGGTGTCTGAGACATTAACCTTTTTGTCTTCATGTACTTCCTGAAGTACATGTAAGGCCAGGCTGTGCCTTTGTCTCTAAGATAATGTGAAGGTCTGGGCGATACTGTCAGGCTCATTAGATTAGCACCTATGCATTTGAAAGGCACTGTTATGCTGATGAGATCAGGGCTGGGGAACTTCCGGTACCAGGCTGATTCCTGTACTACACTATGCTTTGTTTAGATTGTCTCCACCTCTTTGTATCCCTCCCCCTTGTAAAGTATAAACTCTCCAGAACTGAGTCATAATTTTTAGACTTGGATGACCTCAGCGACGCACAGCGAGTTCTCAATAAAGAGTAACTTCTGCTGGAAAGAGATCCCAATGTCTCCTGGTCTCTGATTCAACAAAGGGGAAAAAGTTCACAACACTATTAACCTTGATTTCTACTTTCCCTAGCTCTTGGGGATGTGCCACCATATCTAGCCTCTCCTGCATATATTTCTTCTTCTTCTTCTTTGTTGTTTAATGGCGGTTGGAATACAGTAGGTTGGTTACATTAATAGCGGCTGTCTCATTCTCCCTAATCTTTCCGGCCTCTTAAAGCCGATTTTCCAGACCAGCCTTCCGTAAAACGTCTTACGCATCTTTCCCTGATCTTGTCTTGACTTGTTCTGTGTCTTGAACTCTTTATTCAGTACTTGCGCACACTCTTTCTTCTCAATTTTTTTTCCGTCAGTACCACTCAGCATCTGTAGTAGGAGTTCCATAGGTTACATTACCACCACATATATAAATATCTCTCTCCTCAATTTTCTTCATATATTTTCTTCATACACAAGATGCACCTAACTCATATAGCCACACTTTATAACCCTGGTAAGCTCAACAGCATCTCAGAATGTGCAGTGCATTAAATCTTGGGGAAAATAGGCAACAACAGAAAAAACGCACTGTGATGTGTTTTTGATAGTCGCTCTGCATAAGAGTATCTGCTAATTACTGTACGTATTAAAAAACTGGAATCTGTAGATTTAGTAAACATGTATAAGAATCAGATTTGAAATTTTTACAAAATCATAAACGAAAACAGAAAACAGAAACCGAGTATGCATCTTTATTTAAAAATAAATCGCTCTGATCGGTAAATCGACGAAATAATTTACCATGTTTTTGGCCTCTAAATAAGGAGCGTTACATCACGCGCGAGGCTCGCGCCAGGTTTAGACACTGACGTAGAGTCGCAGAGCGCGCGAGAAGGAGGGCTGAAGCGGGGCGGGAAAGAGGAGAATGGGAGGGGTTAAAGGGGGCCCCGTAGGCAGCAGCGCAGACAGCAAGGAACAGCTGCAGAGTGGTTCGGTGCTCCTTCACTCAGTTTACAGCGACTAGAGAAAACCCAAAGCGTATTTAAATTTTCACTCGTGTCGTAAATTAAACTACCGCATTAAACATGGTTGACCGTGAACAGCTGGTTCAAAAAGCTCGACTAGCTGAGCAGGCGGAGAGATATGACGATATGGCAGCAGCCATGAAGTCGGTGAGTCTCCCTGTTTCATTTCTGATGGCACCGACCATTTGTCTTTTCTGTCCTTTTTTAAATCGTCAAATACATAACCCCGTCGCGTGTAAACGCTGCAAGAATATCTGTGCGATGCTCAGATACAAAATGGACAGAAAAAACTCCAGAATACTAGACTGTCCTCGTCTATAGGATATGGCATTTTCAAGGATAGCCGAATAAATGTTTGTCTTTCTGTATGGGTTTTTCATCTGATTATTAGAACAGTAGCGCGGGATGGTGTGTATCAGTATGTGTTATATCAGGGTGTATTATATCAGCTGCTTGGGCGGTGCCTCGTGTCTTCTAGCTTACTGTCAAATGAATGAAGAAACACAGGGACACAAAATGCAACCAAATGTCCTCTCCAGAGACATCTTAAACCTTTGAAAAAGGACGATGTTTGTCCATATAGATTGCTTGACTCTGGGTCTTGACTGATAGCTCATTCATTCATTCATTCATTTTCATCAAAGTCTCTACATCTGAAGAAGACAAAATATGCAAAGACAAATCTTATACACATTTTTGTCATTTAAATTATTGTGACTAAATTGGCATGGCCATAATGATAATCTTCACCGATGTTGCATTTATGTCTTTGTGTGTGTGTGTGCTTCATTTTTCCTAAATGTGCCTTTTCTCTCTAAGCCAATGTCAGAGGCGGTAGAAATCCTTCTCGAAGCTTCCATGGCTGTCATATTGCAGTGGGGCCCAGCATTACTTCCTTTATTACACCCTTACTTGTTCACATTTCAGCTGTAGTAATTATTTTGTCAGTATATTCTCATATATATTTTGTTAAATATATTATACATATTATATTTTATATGTTCCATGATGTTCTGTAAACAGTACACTGTATTTGTATGAAGGAACAACTAGAATTATTAGAGATTGATAATTAAGCCAAATTAAGCCATTTTCACAAAAGAGGAATTTAGATGGTGTGATCTGCATCTGTCAGTGCCTTAGACACATATTTAATCTAATTGTTTTATTGCGCACACACCGAGGAGATGACCCTCCCCACCTCTGCCTTATACAGCTGACATCATGTCTTTTTAGCCATAGTATGTTCCTTCTTCCTTCCTTTGATTTAGCATATCTACATGTCTGTTAAACTGGTGTAATTATGAAGAAATCTAGTTTTATGATGTACTTTTACATGTAAAACATACATGGGCTTTAAAAGCAAGCATGTTTGTTCAAGTTCACTGAGTAATAACAGTATCTGCTTTCGTTGTGTGCCTGTGCCATTTAACATATTTTATAATTTAATTAAGTATTTCTTTTGTAAACAGAATTAACTTTAAACAATTTTTTGTTGTATTTGAATCACATATATTTGTATGAACCTTTAAACAACCTTTAGGTTGTTCTAGGCCATGTTATTTTTTTTTTCAGATATTTGCAGGTAAGTTAGTAGGTCTCAATTCCGTGTAGATTTATATCTTTTCCTAAAGCGTTAGTACAATAATTACAATAATAAGTACAATAACTACAAATATTTTAGGCAGGAAGATATTGAAGAATGATTTCGTGTACTGTGATATCTATCTCAGCTGCTAATTTTCAGATTTCTAGCTTGCTTGTTGTTTTTTCCAGCAGAGTAACACAGGCGGCCAATCAAATTCTACCCTCCCTTTAACTACCTTAAATACACTTAAGTCCATCATGGAAACAAAACTACCATGCAGCCGATGTTCAGCCAAACAAAGCTATAACTATTATGTAAAAAGATACCCATGTAGGTATAACCATGTTCTAAAAAATTTTAGTATTATTTTAGCAATAGGACAATATTCATTGATGCTGTCTTACCTTTAAAATTTTATAAGTTACAACGTTAGCATGTCCAGTATGTAACTGCCCATTTGTTTATTTGTTCATTTAAAATAAATTCGCTTGACTCATATTTGAAAGTATAATTACTTATTTGCATTTAATGTTTTAATAAAAAAATTGCTAAATGTAAAAAAGATAGTTGATCAAACAAATTGAATGCTGCTGTCTCATGCTATGAACAGGATGTGAAATTGTCATATTGTACAACCTGTAAAACATGGAAGGATAGTGCTGAAACATGGTCAGAAAAAATTTAAGTATGAGCATGATTGAAAATTACTCAAATGCTTGGTGAAGCTGCTGACAGTATTCACAATAGAAATCACATCTATGTTTAATAGTGAAAGGATCACACACATTGTGATGAGAACTCACAGGATTGGAACTAAACATCTGTAAGGCCAAAAGAAAACCACTTGAAAGGGAGACTAATCAGAACAAATGCTTCATTTTGCAAAGAAGCATAAACATTGGACTGTGGAGCAATAGATAAAGTCTGGGTAAAGTAGTGCATACATACTGTACATACATACATACATACATACATACAGGGGTTGAACAATGAAACTGAAACGCCTAATTCTACACTACAATAATTCATTAGAGCATCAATTCGTCTTGGGAATGACAAACACAAGTCCTGTACAGTGGCCAGAGGGATTTTGAGTCATTCTTCTTGCAGAAGAGTGGCCAGGTCACTATGTGATGCTGGTGGAGGAAAACATTTACTGACTTGCTCATCCAAAACACCCCAAAGTGGCTCAATAATATTTAGATCTGGTGACTGTGCAGGCCATGGGAGATGTTCAACTTCACTTTCATGTTCATCAAACCACCCTGTCACCAGTCTTGCTGTGTGTATTGGTGCATTATCTTCCTGATACACGGCACTGCCTTCAGGATACAATGTTTGAACGGTAGTCCTTGGCTGTGACGTGCCCATCTAGCACAACTATTGGGCTTAGGGAATGCCATGATATTGCAGCCCAAACCATCCCTGATCCACCCCCATGCTTCACTCTGGGCTTGAAAAAAGTCTGGGTGGTACGCATGTTTGAGGCTTCTCCAAACTGTAACTCTCACGGATTTAGTAAAGACAGTGAAGGTGGACTCAACAATACCATAATTAAGTTTGCAGATAACACAACCTTGATTGGCCTCATCAATGACAACGATGAGACTAACCACAGGGCAGAGGTAAAGCACTTGGCCGAGTGGTATGCTGACAATCACTTGCTCCTGAACACCAGTAAGACCAAGGAGCTCAATGTGGAGAAGAGGTAACACGCACTCCCCTGTCTACATCAACGGGACAATGGTCGAACGTGTTACAAACTTCAAGTTCCTG
Source organism: Clarias fuscus (assembly GCA_030347435.1). Lineage (NCBI taxonomy): Eukaryota > Metazoa > Chordata > Actinopteri > Siluriformes > Clariidae > Clarias > Clarias fuscus. The sequence goes on from CM059218.1 coordinate 13,476,072, forward strand.
GGGATACACATTTCTAAGGACTTAACTTGGTTCACTAATATCTCCAGTCTCCTCAAGAAAACTTCCCAGCGCCTCTTCTTCCTGAGATTACTGAGGAAGAATCACCTTTCTAAGGACATAATGAACAATTTCTGCCGTTGTGCAGTAGAGAGCATCCTAACCAGCTGTATTACAGTCTCTGTATTACGAGTCTCTGTCTCGGACCGTAAATCCATCCAAAGGGTGGTGAAAACTGCCCAGCGTATCATCGGTACCCCCACTTCCTGTCATTGAGGAAGTCTACAAGAAGAGGTGTCTGTGTAGGGCACGAAGCATCGTGAAGGACACGTCTCACCCTGCACATAAATTGTTTTCTTTCCTTCTCTCTGGAAAAAGGTTCAGATGCTTAAAAGCCAAGAGCAGCAGGCTGAGGAACAGTTTTTACCCCACAGTGGTTACATTACTGAACACAACACAACTTCACTAACCCCCTTAAATGGACGGTACCACCATCACTGATAACCCAACATTCCTGTATAATACCTCTGTAAATACTCGCTGTACATTAATTTGTATAGTCTGCACATAGACTGTATACTATATGTATATTCATATATGTAGATGTGAGTATAGGTATACTCTCTGCATTTCCATCTAGCTTTTAAATTACTCATATTTATTCATAAGTATATTCATACTATTGCACATACTGTAAATTCACCTATATATAGTTTCTGTATATCTTTATTCCACATATTTATATTTAGACATATCTGTAGATTTACAATTATTCTGTATCATTAATCTATATTAATCTGTACATTACACTGTATATTCATGTACACACACACACACACACACACACACACATATATATATATATATATATATATATATATATGTGTGTGTGTGTACTCAGGTGTATATGTATATATACACCTGAGTATTTCACAATCTCAGTTCCTGGGATTTTCTCGCACAACCATTTCTAGGGTTTACAAAGAATGGTGTGAAAAGGGAAAAACATCCAGTATGCGGCAGTCCTGTGGGCGAAAATGCCTTGTTGATACTCCAGGTCAGAGGAGAATGGGCCGTCTGATTCAAGCTGATAGAAGTAACCACTTGTTACAACCGAGGTATGCAGCAAAGCATTTGTGAATCCACAACACGCACAAACGTGAGGCAGATGGGCTACAACAGCAGAAGACCCCACCGGGTACCACTCATCTCCACTACAAATAGGAAAAAGAGGCTACAATTTACACGAGCTCACCAAAATGTTGCCTGGTCTGATGAGTCTCGATTTCTGTTGAGACATTCAAGTGGTAGTCAGAATTTGGCGTAAATAGAATGAGAACATGGATCCATCATGCCTTGTTACCACTGTGCAGGTTGCAGGTGGTGGTGTAATGGTGTGGGGGAACTTTTCTTGGCACACTTTAGGCCCCTTAATGCCAATTGGGCATCGTTTAAATGCCATGGCCTACCTGAGCATTGTTTCTGACCATGTCCATCCCTTTATGACCACCATGTACCCATGCTCTGATGGCTACTTCCAGCAGGATAATGCACCAGAAACCTTATCTGATCCTAGCGGGTCTTAGTATCAGGCAAACAACCTCAGACAAACAACCACATATAAGGTTTTTGACTGTGCCCATATTTATTTAACAAAAAATTAAGCAAAAAATTAAACGTTAACTCGCGGATGCTTGCGGACCATGCAGAACTTCGCGGAACGTCAGCGGGCAATCGGGTCGGCTCACGGTGCCTAACACCGCATCTCACTGCAAGTCAAACCGCACAGTTGAGATAGGGGTATGAATGGTCTGTTTCTGTATTATGCCTAATTTTTTATAAAATTAGGCATGATACCCTATAATGCAAAAGTGACTGTTTTTTTAAGAACCTTGCAATTCATAATTGAAGTTGTGCACTAATTGATTGATTGTTTGTACTTGCACACTAATAATAGTAGAGTAAGCATGGCTAGTCCTATCTGATTAATCATTCTTAAAAGTATTGAAAAGCAAGTTTTGTGTCTTTGCTGGCTACATTTACCATGATTATACAAAATTGTTTATTACGCTACTTGGTCAGTTCATCGCTCTCAGTTTCCTAGGACAATGCAATTTTATCGCTTTTGCAATTTAATCTGTTGGTTGGCCATGTTTTTAGTTTTTCTCACTTTTATTTAGGTAAACAAATATAGAAAATAAAAATTTTGCAAAATCTCACGAATACCTGTATTTTGTGAGACCACTGTGTTTTCATCCATTCATTAGTGCATTTTAATGCATTGTAATATTGACATGTTCTGATCCCAGTAGTGTTTAATCATTATATATCCCAAACATTTGTGATTGATTGGGTGCTTACTGAGAAACATCTTAAAACTGTAAGAGGGTGTCATGCCCAAAGATAAAAGCCCTTTTAGCCATACAAGTTCCCACAAATAACATATTATTTGGTTATTAACACAGTGCTTATAGCCCAAGAGCCAACAACCATCGTACATTGATTGCTTTTTAAAACTCTGCTTCTTTGATACTTCTCTCAGTACATGTTATTTAAGAAATAGCTTCACATTTCTGTTCTCATGTGTTTACCCTTTTGTGCCCTGATGACCATATCCTGAATATTTTAATGCCCATAAATTCATGTTCTGATCCTATTTTTACTATACAGAAATTTTTTTTGGAGGAGCCAGAGAAACACCATCACTACTGGTTGTTGCCTAATGTGGTTGAAAATTTGTTTTGCAGGGGTACTGACATGCAGACCAAGTAATGAAAATGATAAATATTTGTGTATGGCTTTGCAATTTATAATCAGTAGTGGAAATAGAAAACAGTGCTCTTGACATGGTTTATAAGAGGTCAGGGAAAAGGCCAGTTTAACAGGTGACCTAACAGGTGACATACTCCTCATCTTAACTTACAGTGCAGCTGTGCAGGACTTTTCATAAGGACCCCCCCCCCCCCCCCTTCACACTCACACACACACACACACACACACACACACACACACACACACACACACACACACACACACACACAAACACAATACCATAATGTTTTGCTCCTCATACTCGGTAGTAGTTCTTTGCAGTTTCACAAAGCAGATTAGCTGATACACAAAAGTAGAAGATTGCCATGGAAACTGGAAACTGCATAAGCTCTTGCTCATCTCTGTGCCTGTGTAGTCGGATTCATGGAGCATAGTGTGACTATAACTGTTATGCAACCAAGGACATACATCTTGGTGCTTCTCAAATGAAAATAGTAATTTGTTGACATTGGACCTTATTTATAATTTGTGTTAAAATAGTTTGTAGGTGTTTTCCTAGGTCGAATTCAATTTAAAACATCTGTCATATTTAAAATCTGGGTAAAGCTGATTTATTTTTTACTCACATAGTGTATACAGGGTGGGCCATTTATATGGATACACCTTAATAAAATGGGAATGGTTGGTGATATTAACATCCTGTTTGTGGCACATTAGTATATGTGAGGGGGCAAACTTTTCAAGATGGGTGGTGACCATGGTGGCCATTTGGAAGTCGGCCATCTTGGATCCAACTTTTGTTTTTTCAATAGAAAGAGGGTCATGTGAAACATCAAACTTATTGGGAATTTCACAAGAAAAACAATGGTGTGCTTGGTTTTAACATAATTTTATTCTTTCATGAGTTATTTACAAGTTTCTCTTTGTTCACAGCCATTGACATGTCGAAGAGGTTAACACGTGATGAGCGGATCGAAATTGTGTTGATATCTGGTGAACGCAATAACCGGGTCATTGCAGCATATTTCAATGCAAGACACCCTACGAGACCACCCATCTCCCATGCTACAGTTAGCAAACTGCTTGCTATGTTTCGTGAAACTGGTTAAGTGTTGGATTTGCCAAAATGTGGACGCATGAAAACTGTCACTAATGAACAAACATCAGTGGCTGTCCTCGCTTCATTCAGCAAGAGCCCACAGCGTAGCACTCGCCGCATGTCACTGGAGAGTGGCATTAGTCGAACATCCCTTCGGCGGATATTAGCTACTCACAAATGGCACCCTTACAAACTCCAGCTACTGCAGCATCTCAACGAGGATGACCCAGATCGGCGCACACAATTTGCAGAATGGGCAAAACAAAAATTGGAACAGGACCCTTAGTTCACGCAGAAGATTTTGTTCAGTGATGAGGCAAACTTTTATGTGAATGATGAAGTTAACAAATAAAACCACCGCTATTGGGCTGACACTAACCCACATTGGACAGATCCCTCCAAGACCGTTGGAACAAAAAAGTGATGGTATGGTGTGGTATATGGGGTACAAAGATAGTGGGGCCATTCTTCATCAATGGAAACCTCAAGGCCACTGGATATTTGAAATTGCTACATGATGATGTGCTTCCCTCTTTATGCACTGAAGCTGGCACGTTCCCTGAGTTTTTCCAGCAAGATGGTGCACCACCACATTATGGGTGTCAGGTCCGAGCATTCCTATATGAACAGTTTCCTGAAAAGTGGATTGGTCGTTGTGGGCCAGTTGAATGGCCCCCAAGGTCTCCCGATCTGACCCCCTTAGACTTTTATCTTTGGGGTCATCTGAAGGCAATTGTCTATGGTGTGAAGATACGAGATGTGCAGCACCTGAAACTACGGATACTGGAAGCCTGTGCTGGCATTTCTCCTGCGGTGTTGCTATCAGTGTGTGAAGAGTGGGAGAGGAGGGTTGCATTGACAATCCATCACAATGGGCAGCACATTGAACACATTTTATGAGTGGCCTGAAACTTGTAAATAACTCATGAAAGAATAAAGTTACGTTAAAACCAAATACACCATTGTTTTTCTTGTGAAATTCCCAATAAGTTTGATGTGTCACATGACCCTCTTCCTATTGAAAAAACAAAAGTTGGATCCAAGATGGCCGACTTCCAAATGGCCACCATGGTCATCACCCATCTTGAAAAGTTTGCCCCTTCACATATACTAATGTGCCACAAACAGGACGTTAATATCACCAACCATTCCCATTTTATTAAGGTGTATCCATATAAATGGCCCACCCTGTATATGCTATTGAATGTACAGTATAAGGCAGGGTTACAGTACAGCTGATTACACTGAATTCCATTAAAGGCAAAGTTCTCATATGGGGCTTCACTAAATTTCCATCAAATCTCTGTGCTTATATTGAAGTAAATAAGCTATATAAATTTGATCTAGTGATCTGTGTTCAGATTTGCAGTGATTAGTTTACAGTTATGTTACTTGAAGTTGATTGAGGAACTTGATTTATCTGATTCATTGTCTATCCTTATATTATATGTAAATTCAAGAGCTCTCATAGGAGGATGTTTTTTTTTCCATTTTGTAATACTGTTAACCCAAAAATAATTAATCAATTGAAATAAAAATAAAAATGAAACAGCAGTTTACCGTTGAAAATAATTCTGACAGAGGAGTGTTTCCATTAGCGTGTATAGTACATGTGTGTGTTTGTGTACATTGTGCGGGCACACGCGTGTGTTCAGCTGATGTAAGATGAGAGGAGGGAGGGGGTACAGTACACACACACGCATGCACACAGACACACACAACGGAAACGCTGCTCTGTCTGGAAACTTCTTTAACAGACTGTGGACGGTTCCACTTTACCATTAAGATGGTCCTGGCCTTAGCTGATGCAGACAGCTGTTCTCTGAGACCTTGTAACTACAGTTGCTCGATTGTCAGAACTGGAATTTTCTACATTCTACCTAAGCCTCCAAAATCAAATTGGACTCCATATTAATTTAAACACATCATCTGTTATATTGAACTTCCAGTCACAGAACACATTATAACTGAAAACAATTCCTGCTATCCGTTTTCACCCAAATGAGGATGGATTCCCTGTCTAGTCTGGTACCTCTCAAGGTTTCTTCTTATTGCCATCTGTGTTTTTCCTTGCCACCATCGCCCTTGGCTTGCTCATCAGAAACAATCTGATCACTTTGATATATAGTATGTCACAAAAGTGAATACATACCTCACATCTCTGCAAATATTTAGTTATATCTTTTCATAGGACAACACTGCATAAATGATTTTTGACACAATGAAAAGTAGTCAGTGTAAAGTTTGTATAGCAGATTTATTTTATTATTATTTTATTTATATTGTCCCCTCAAAATAACTAAAAATACAGCCAATAATAGCTGAACCCCTGGCAACAAAAGTGAGTACACCTCTAAGTGAAAATGTACAAATTGAGCACAATTAGTCATTTTCCTACCCCTTTGTCATGTGACTCATTAGTGTTACACTGTCTCAGGTGTTACTAGATAGCAGGTGAGTTAAATTTGGTATAAAAGCTCTTCCACTCTCTCAACCTGGCCACTGAAAGTTCAACATGGCACCTCATGGCAAACAACTCTCAGAAGACCTGAAAAACGGATTGTTGCTTTACATAAAGATGGCCTAGGCTATAAGAAGATAGCCACACTCTGCATCTGTGCTGCAGCACAGTGGCCAAGACCATCCAGCGCTTTAAGAGGACAGGTTCTTCTCAGAACAGGCCTCGCCATGGTCGGCCAAAGAGGCTGAGTGAACGTTCTCAGCATCAGATCCAATTTGATCCGATTTGGAAAACAGACAGATGAGTGCATCCAGCATTGCTGCAGAGATTGAAGGGATGGGAGGTCAGCCTGTCAGTGCTCAGACCGCACGCCGCACACTGCATCAAATTGCTCTGCATGTTCTAGAAGTACACCTCTTCTAAAGATGATGCACAAGAAAGCTCACAAACATTTTGCTGCAGACATGCAAACTAAGGACCAGGATTACTGGAACCATGTCCTGTGGTCTGATGAGACCAAGATAAACTTATTTGGTTCAGATGGTGTCAAGCGTGTGGGGCGGCAACCAGGTTAGGAGTACAAAGACAAGTGTGTTTTGCCTACTGTCAAACATGGTGGTGGGAGCGTCATGATCTGGGGCTGCATGAGTGCTGCTGGCATTGGGGAGCTACAGTTCATTGAGGGAAACATGAATTCTAACATGTACTGTGACATACTGAAGCAGAGCATGATCCCCTCCTTCCGGAAACTGGGCTGCAGAGCAGTGTTCCAGCATGATAATGACCCCAAACACACCTCCAAGATGACCACTGGCTTGCTAAAGAAGCTGAGGGTAAAGGTGATGGACTGTCCAAGCATGTCTTCTGACCTAAATCCCATAGAACACCTCTGGGGCATCCTGAAAAGGAAGGTGGAGGAGCACAAGGTGTCAAATGTCCACCACCTCCGTGATGTTGAGTGGAAGAGGATTCCAGTGGCAACCTGTGAAGCTCTGAACTCCATGGCCAAGAGAATTCAAGCCGTGCTGGAAAATGATGGTGACCACACAATATTGACATTTCACATTTTCACTTAGGGGTGTATTCACTTTTGTTGCCAGGGGTTCAGCTATTATTGGCTGTATTTTTAGTTATTTTGAGGGGACAATAAATTTACACTGCTATACAAACTTTACACTGACTACTTTTTGTTGTGTCAAAGAGTCATTTATGCAGTATTGTTCTATAAAAAGATATAACTAAATATTTGCAGAGATGTGAAGGGTATACTCACTTTTGTAACATATACATTTTTCACATTGTACACATAAAATTGAAATTACATTGAACATTAAGAACATTAATGGAAAAAATGTGGTTGAAAAAGGTGCACAAGAAACAGGGATAGTCGCAGCCTTAAGAGGATTGTGAAACGAAGCCCATTCAGGAATTTGGGGTAGATTCACAAGGAGTGGACTGCAGCCTGAGACTGAGTCAGTGTTTCAAAAGCCACTCAAAACTCACAGACATATCCAGGACATGGGCTACCATTGTCGCATTACTGGTGTCAAGCCACTCTTGAACCAGAGACAACAACATTTTACCTAGGCTAAGTTCAAAAAGGACTGGACTGTTGATCAGTGGGCCAACTGGGACTTTTTAGATGAAAGTAAATTTTGCATTCATTTGGATATTAAGGTCCCAGAGTCGGGAGGAAGAGAGGAGAGGCACATATTTCAAGTTGCTTGAGGTCAGTGCAATTTGCAGCCATTGGTGGTTTGGGGAGCCATGCCATCTACTGGTGTTGGTCCACTCTTTTTTATCAGGTTTTATCAGTTTAAGAGCACTTCATGCTTTCCTCTGCTGACTAGCTTTATGGTGATGGTGATTTAATTTTTCAGCAGGACTTGGCACCTGCCCACACTGCCAAAAGTACTAATGCCTGATTAAGGACCATGGTATCCCTGTGCTTGATTGGCCTGCAAACTCTCCCTAAACCCTGTAGAGAATCTATGGGGTATTGTGAAGAGGAAGATGCGAGACACCAGACCCAACAACGCAGAAGAGCTGAGAGCGGTTATCAGAGCAACCAGCAACCTCCATAACACCTCTGCAGTGCCACAGGCTGATCTCCTCCATGCCACGCCACATTGCTGCAGTAATTCATGCTAAGGAAATGTTTGGGTTTTCATTAGCTGTAAGCCATAATCATTAAAATAAAATAAAAAAAATAATTTAAATTTATCAGTCTGTTTGTAATCTATATATTAAATAAATAAAATTTTCAGTGATGTTGAATAGCAATAGCACCTGTATATATACACTCACAATGTATGTATATGGACAAAAGTATTTAGCCAAACCTGTTAATTATTTACTTCAGGTGTTTCAATTAGACCCCTTAATCCCAGTGAAAGGCAATCATTTTGCTTTAGCAAAAGACATCTTGGACAATGCTATGATTCTAACTTTGTGGCAATAGTTTGGGGATGGCCCTTTTCCATTCCGGCCAGGTTTGGACAAATACTTTTGTCCATATAGTGTATATAAAGTTCATTATATTTCACCGGAATTAAAAAAATGAATGGTTTATATTTATTTACTAAAGCAGCGTAAATGACCAAACAGCAAGGAGTGATATGACAGCAAGGATACATTTTGTTGGCTGTTATTTGTTACTACTGCCTAATCTGAGCAAGATTAGGAGATGGAATCCAGAATTGCAGATATTTATATAATATTTATTTGAACTTTTCTTAGTGGTCAATTTTAGCATGAGGTTTGAAAATGTTAAAACAATAAATTGTTATAAAAAGCAGTTAGCTGATAAATTGCAGGTTAAGTCGCCTAAACACTTTAATCAAATTCAAAATTCAATTAAAAGAGAAACACAGCTCCAGCAGCCAATTTACTAAATTATTTTACGACTTTATCAAAATGAATGAATCAGTTTCAAACATGTGGAACATGAAAGAATGTAGTTTATTTCCAAACAGTTTTAATATTTAAAGGGGACTTGATTTAAAAGGATTGATGCTACCTGATACATCTGCTTAAAGTGCAGAATTCTTTATAAAACAACACTGCCCTATGATATGGTTGTTTGAGGAGGAGAGCTTAGACACCACCATAGCTCCTAATGGCCAAACACACTGAAGGTCAGCAGACAGTTCATTATCTTCCGTTTGGACAGTAACTTTTTAAAAACCCTAACCCTAAACCTACAATCTGTCAGAATTGGGTGGGAGGTTTCTTCCCAGTGAAATAAGGTCAGTGAAATAAGTGTGGTGTTTGTGCAGTATTTATTAAAGTGCCACTGATTGTTTCGGTGGGCTTTTTATTTCACTATAGCATTAAATATGAACCTAGTTAAAATGAAAGACAACATAGGCTGTGCCAAGCGCTGTAGGAATACTCTATCACGCAACCAAACAAGAAGAATTAACAGAATTGCATTTTTCTTATTACTCTATAATTCATCTGGAATTATCCTGTTTGTGTTGTAGGTAACAGAGTTGAATGAAGCCTTGTCTAATGAGGAGAGGAACCTGCTTTCTGTGGCATATAAGAATGTGGTAGGTGCACGCCGCTCCTCCTGGAGGGTGATCTCCAGCATTGAGCAGAAGACCTCAGCCGACGGCAATGAAAAGAAAATTGAGATGGTACGAGCCTACCGTGAGAAAATTGAGAAAGAGCTTGAGGCTGTTTGCCAAGATGTGCTCAGCCTGCTCAACAACTATCTGATTAAAAACTGCAGCGACGCACAGCATGAAAGCAAGGTGTTCTACCTGAAGATGAAGGGTGACTACTACCGCTACCTTGCAGAGGTGGCTACAGGTGAGAAGCGTTCCACAGTAGTAGAGTCTTCTGAAAAGGCATATAACGAGGCACATGAGATCAGCAAAGAACACATGCAGCCCACACACCCCATCCGCCTCGGACTGGCACTTAATTACTCAGTTTTCTACTATGAAATCCAAAATGCACCGGAGCAAGCATGTCACCTGGCCAAGACAGCATTCGATGACGCCATTGCTGAGCTTGACACCCTCAACGAGGACTCCTACAAGGACTCCACGCTCATCATGCAGCTGCTGCGAGACAACTTGACACTGTGGACGAGCGATCAGCAGGATGACGAGGGGGTTGAGGGCAACAACTAAGTGGTAGTGATCTTACCCTGTGCAGAAAAAATTATTTAAAATGTATGGCTGGTGGACTTTGGCAAGCAGCTTTCGCCATGGTTTCCTCTGCAGCGCAGTTCTTTATTTTTCCATGAATTCAAAAAGAAAAAAAAATATTGAGGGCAGTTAAAAACGGGGTGGGGGCTGAAGTCTTAGTTTGAGGATAAACAGATATCTATAATAGCTGAATGAGCCTCCTTTGTCTTGGTTCTCTAAGAAGTTAGCCAAACCACTGAAAATGTCAGTCAGTCAGGCAGGAAGGGGTCGTTGTTGGTTTGAAATAGCAGCCACGCACTAGCATATGGACTGAAGTAGTTCAAAGAGATAAAGAGGTGCTGCTCATTTTTGTTTCTGGGTAGTAGAAAAGAATTGAAAAAGAGGGTGAGCTAAAAACAAACAAACAAAAAAATCTCATGAATTAACGTCTGCAAAATAGCCTTGAATGGTTCCAGTATTAGTTACAAAAAAGATTAACATATACAGTATAAGGCAAATTTGTGAGTTTAGCAGTTGTGGTAATTAAACACAGCATATTTATCAGAATAGTCTAATGTTTTGATTTCCTAAACAGATATACAGTAATATAATAATCAGATATATAGTAAAAACAAATATTATGATTGTCTTATTCCATATTCCATTACTGGAACCACAGGTTAATTTTGAAAGGTCACATGTGAGAGGCAGCGATTAAAAAAACAAAACAAAATAAAATAAGAAAAATATTGCAGCTTCGAAGTTTGTGGTTTACTTCTGTGTTTAATTTATTTTTGCACTTGCCAACTATACTGTTTTGTCAGTGTACGATGATGATACTATCAATGATTCAATATTGTGCATGCTGGTGATGTATTTATACAATAGCTTGACTTTATTAACTTATAACTTGGATGTTATGTATTCCTATGATTAAGAAGTAAAAACGCATTATATTGGTTACTTCTTATTTATTTATTTATTTTGATTTGCTAATTTAAAAATTGTGATTGTGTGAATAAATATATCTGTTATGGGCGTTGCTGTTGTGACATAAAATATGTTTTATTTCTTTAGCTAGACTGAAATTTGAAAAACACTCCTGAACTGTGCACGTGTTTTTCCTGAGTAAACTATATTATGACATTGTTTAACAATGTTTTTGCTCTCAGCAAATTAAGTGCTTTTTTGTCATGTTATGCACAATTCAACATGTATGGTTTAAGCTACAGTGGAGTATCAGAATCAGTGTTTCTGTGACAAAATCAGAACATGGACCATAAATTGTATTTGGCAGTATTATTTTTTTCATTCATATATTTACTTTTGGTTCCTTTTTTAACTTTCAGCTGTCTCCTGGGTGACACTTATCTTGAATGTGAATAATTATGTAGCAGTTGCACAAGAGCCAAAATAATGAGACATGAAAAAAGTAAATAAATAAAGAAAAAGTGGTAATAGATGCATTGCCTCTATGTTGGTCATGTGTAGTGAAGGATATTACTCTGAAACATACTGAATAATAAATATAATATTATATAGGATATAATAGATGAACACAATGCAATATTTTCCATGTTGTTTTGTTTCTTTGACAACCCTGTATTTATATTGTATGCTAAAGCAGAACTTTATCATTTAACCTAAACCATATGATGTCTTTATAATATTAAGAAGAAACAAAGGCAGGTTTCTGCATGCCTTCTACATGCTAGAAGTCTGTATTTGAGTAGAATCATTATTTGAATTACAAAAAAAACCCCACCTGTATGGAAATGTAACGGGTTCGATCCTTTGTGCATGGGTGGCACCACAGACACACGGACACGAGGGCGAGGTCTTACCGGAAAAAGTGTAGTTTTATTTGGAAAAATGGGGTAGGAAAGGGTTAAAGGAGGGAGGATGGATAAAAGGTAAGGAATAACGTAAAGGTGTAGACGTGCAGGTCCGGAGGCAGTGCTCAGCTGGCATCCGGGCATACGGCTAGTGAAAGGCGGCGGTGGGCAGTGTGGCAGACAGGAGCACGCGGAGGCAGCGCTCCTGCACGCTTCTATGCCGGCGACCTATGTGCCTAGGGAGCCTATGGAGTGAACGACGAGCGATAACAAATTTAGGGTTTATTTACAGAATCATTTTGGTCCTCGTCATAATTTAAAATAGTACGCAAAATCAATCATTATTAATATAATGATAATTAGAAATATAAATACTACTTAAAAAAATGAAGTTTATTCCACTCCCTAGCTCTACTCACGTGAAATGTTTTCCAATAGAACCAAGAAAAATACTCTCACTCAGAACCTATCTATCATTCAGACAATACAGGATGTTGTCATATATGTTAAACAACACAGGCATACATGTATAACCACTACAAAATTATATTACAAATAATTTGCCCAGTGTAGAGCACTGAACTGCAGACTCATGCAGTAACACCCAGCTGTGCAAGAATAATCTCGGTTTTACTGTCACCCAATAACAGACCATCTGAGGTTCCAGGTCAGCCAGTAGATAGCCTGTTGTCAGGGCTGAAAAAGCATTTCCAATTGTCACTGTGTGGAAACCCAGGACAAACTGCTGGCTAATAAAAATGAAAGGAAAGTTTAAATCCAAGGCCTCCTCACTATCAAGGATCGGCATGTGAGGTACATCTATCTATAAATTCACACACACACTTATAAACATATCTATCAGCTATAACATAATTTCCAATACCATTTACAAACTAAAGACAGGATCATAGGCACCCATGGCTAACTCATGCCCATGGGTTCAGGCTTTAAAACCAGACAATTAAATAAACATTGATTCAGTGATGAGCTAACCATATCAGATCAGCACCTAGAATATTTTACTCTTCTTCAAGAGAATGAACTAATTTCACTCACTTTTTCTGGAAAATAATCAACTTGTGAACTATACACACGTGGACAAAATTGTTGGTACCCTTCGGTCAATGAAAGAAAAACTCACAATGGTCACATAAATAACTTTAATCTGACAAAAGTAATAATTAAAAAAAATTCTATGAATGTTAACCAATGAAAGTCAGACATTGCTTTTCACCCATGCTTCAACAGAATTATTTAAAAAAATAAACTCATGGAACAGGCACGGACAAAAATGATGGCACTCGTAGAAAATACTGAAAACAATGTGACCAAAGGGACATGTTAATTCAAGGTGTGTCCACTAATTAGCATCATAGGTGTCTACAATCTTGTAATCAGTCAGTGGGCCTATATATAGGGCTCCAGGTAGTCACTGTGTTGTTTGGTGACATGGTATGTACCACACTCAACATGGACCAGAGGAAGCGAAGGAAAGAGTTGTCTCAGGAGATTCGAAAGAAAATTATAGACAAGCATGTTAAAGGTAAAGGCTATAAGACCATTTCCAAGCAGCTATATGTTCCTGTGACTACAGTTGCACATATTATTCAGAAATTTAAGATCCATGGGACTGTAGCCAACCTCCCTGGACGTGGCCGCAGGAGGAAAATTGATGACAAATAAAAGAGATGGATAATCCGAATGGTAACAAAAGAGCCCAGAAAGACTTCTAAAGAGATCCAAGGTGAACTTCCTGCTCAAGGAACAGCAGTGTCAGATCGCACCATCCGTCATTGTTTGAGCCAAAGTGGACTACATGGGAGACGACCAAGGAGGACACCATTGTTGAAAACAAATCATAAAAAAGCCAGACTGGAATATGCAAGACTACATGTTGACAAGCCACAAGACTTTTGGGAGAATGTCCTATGGACAGATGAAACAAAAATGGAACTTTTTGCCAAGGCAAATTTTGCTAATTATACTTGAAGCATATCAAGAAAAGAACACTGTCCCTACTGTGAAACATGGAGGAGGCTCTGTTATGTTCTGGGGCTGCTTTACTGCATCTGGCACAGGGTGTCTTGAATCTGTGCAGGGTAAAATGAAATCTCAAGACAATCAAGTGATTCTAGAGAGAAATGTGCTGGCCAGTGTCAGAAAGCTGGGTCTCAGTCGCAGGTCATGGGTCTTGCAACAGGACAATGACCCAAAACACAGCTAAAAACACCCAAGAATGGCTAAAAAGAAAACATTGGACTATTCTAAAGTGGCCTTCTATGAGCCCTGACCTCAATCCTATTGAGCATCTTTGGAAGGAGCTGAAACATGCTGTCTGGAAAAGGCACCCTTCAAATCAGAAACAGCTGGAGCAGCTTGCTCATGAAGAAGCATGGTTGAAAAGCAATGTCTGACTTTCATTGGTTAACATTCATAGAATTCTTATTTATTATTACTTTTGTCAGATTAAAGTTATTTCTGTGACCATTGTGAGTTTTTCTTTCATTGACCGAAGGGTACCAACAATTTTGTCCACGTGTGTATCCTATACCTACACATTTTCTAAAACAAATAGTATCAGAACTAAATAAGTATTTCAAATAAGCAGTTATTAAACCTCAGAGGTGGAAAGAGTCCTAAAATTTTGTACTCAAGTAAAAGTACTGTTACTTCAGTGAAATTTTACTGAAGTACAAGTAAAGTTACCATTATAAAAATCTACTCAATTAAAAGTAAAAAGTTTTTTTTTTTAACAGCGGGGGTGGGATGAGGCATTCTAGCGTAGTTCAAAAAAGATGAGCAGATATAAATCTCAAACTAGTTGTTTTTAACTGAAGGAACACCTTTTGCATAATAAAGCTGTTGTCTTTCTTGTGCTTGAAAATCAAAGTGGTCACTTAAATATGGCGTTACATCCCAGTCTAGGGTTGCGCCGTACAGCAAAAGAATGGTTCAGGGTTCTATTTTAAACTGTATGAAATTGGTGGTATATGGCAGAAAGAACTAGATCCAGTCATTAACTGATGAAATAATGAGGTTTGTATTGCTTCTCACACACACACACACACACACACACACACACACACACACACACACACACACACACACACACATACAGCTCATCGATCCCGCTAATCATCATTTACAGACCCCCAGGGCCGTACTCGAAGTTTCTTTGTGAATTTGCAGTTTTCCTCTCAAACCTTCTTGTTTCTGTAGACAAAGCGTTAATTGCTGGAGACTTTAATATTCATTTTCAGAATCCAGAAGACCCTCTGAGAACAGCATTCTTGTCCATACTGGACTCAGTAGGAGTAAATCAGTGTGTAGTAGGACCCACTCATAAAGCAGGTCACACTTTAGATTTAATAAGTATAGGAAATATAACCACAATTCCACAGTCTGAAGGTATCTCAGATCACTATCTTGTCTCGATTAAAGCGTGTCATAGTAATAATGTATGCACAGCACCGCGCTACCTCCTTAAATGTACATTTACATCAAATACCGCACAGAGCTTTATCAATAATCTTCCAGAGTTATCAACTTTGATTGGATCGTCATCTGACTTCACAGAACTCGAACTCGTAGCTAAATTAACTAAAAACAAGACCACTGCAGAAATCTCCACAACAACATCATGCAGTAGTGAGGATTTCATGAACTTTTTCAATAACAAAATCATAAATATTAGGCAAAAAAATCAGGCTTTGAAACCAGACAATTTAAGTAACCACATCACATCAGAACTTAGAATACTTTACTCCCCTTGAGGCGAGGGAACTAATTTCCCTCATTTCTTCTTCAAAATCGTCAACCTGTATATTAGATCCTATACCGACACATTTTCTCAAACAGATAGTACCAGCAATAATAGAACCCCTGTTGAAAGTAATTAACTGTTCAGTCAGTAGTGGGTATGTCCCCAAATCCTTTAAATTAGCCGTTATTAAACCGCTAATCAAGAAACCTGACCTTTCTAATTACAGGCCGATATCAAACCTTCCTGTTTATCTCCAATGTTCTGGAAAAGGTAGTATCACAGCAGCTATGTTCACATCTACACAGAAATAGCATAAATGAACTGTACAGCACTTGTTAAAGTAGTAAATGACCTCCTATTGGCCTCTGATCAGGGTTGAGTCACTATACTTGTGTTACTGGACCTCAGGGCAGCTTTTGAGTCAAGTCAAGTCAAGTCAATTTTATTTATTTAGCGCTTTTAACAATTGACATTGTCGCAAAGCAGCTTTACACAATAAAAAGAAGTAAGTTTGTATGCAATGTGTATGAATCAAAATGATAAGATTGTCCCTGATGAGCAAGCCGAGGGCGACGGTGGCAAGGAAAAACTCCCTGAGATGGTAATAGGAAGAAACCTTGAGAGGAACCAGACTCAACAGGGAACCCATCCTCATCTGGGTGATAACGGATAGCAGGGATTGATCAGCATAATAATGTGTACTAGAAGTTCAGTGTAACAGGAGATGTGTTAAAATTAAAAATTAAAAGGAGTCCAGTTTGTTCCTGAAGGCTCAGGTAGACTGTAGGAGATTCCAATGCTGAGCTATCGAACAACTGAAGTCACAACTTAAGTTCCCTTAATTCCTAATACCTTTTCTAATCTGTGAAGGAGAATACTATGATCAATGGTGTCAAAAGCTGCACTGAGGTCCAGTAACACAAGTATAGTGACGCAACCCTGATCAGAGTCCCATAGGAGGTTGTTTACTACTTTAACAAGTGCTGCCTCTGTGCTGTGATGAGGCCTAAATCCTGACTGATACAGTTCATTTATGCTATTTCTGTGTAGATGTGAACATAGCTGCTGTGATACTACCTTTTCCAAAATCTTGGAGATAAAGGGAAGGTTTGATATCGGCCTGTAATTAGAAAGCAGACAGGGGTCAAGGTCAGGTTTCTTGATTAGCGGTTTAATGACGGCTAATTTAAAGGATTTGGGGACATACCCACTACTGAGTGAACAGTTAATTACTTTCAACAAGGGTTCTATTATTGCTGGTACTATCTGTTTGAGAAAATGTGTCGGTACAGGATCTAATATACAGAGATGAGTGAAATTAAAGTGTTCTAAGTTCTGATGTGATGTGGTTAGATCATCTGAATTATTTAAATTGTCTGGTTTCAAAGCCTGAATTTTTTGCCTAATATTTATGATTTTGTTATTGAAAAAGTTCATGAAATCCTCACTACTGCATGATGTTGTTGTGTAGATTTCTGCAGTGGTCTTGTTTTTAGTTAATTTAGCTACGGTATTAAATAAAAATCTCGGGTTGTTTTTGTTATTTTCTATAAGAGTGGAGAGATACGTTGATCTAGCATCACTGAGAGCTTTTTTATAGTTCAGGATGCTCTTCTTCCAAGCTATTTTGAATACTATCAATTTAGTTTGGCGCCATTTACGTTCGAATTTTCGAGCGGTTTGTTTTAAAGCACGTGTGTGGTCATTATACCAAGGAGCGAGTTTCTTATCTCTAATAATTTTCCTTTTAACTGGAGCTACATTGTCTAAGCTATAACAAAGTGTTGACTCTAGATATTCATTCACCTGTTCGAGTTCTGTGAAGTCAGATGGCGATCCAATCAAAGTTGATAACTCTGGAAGATTATTGATAAAGCTCTGTGCGGTATTTGATGTAAATGTACGTTTAAGGCGGTAATGCGGTGCTGTGCATACATTATTACTATGACACGCTTTAATCGAGACAAGGTAGTGATCCGAGATAACTTCAGACTGTGGAATTGTGGTTATATTTCCTATACTTAATCCGAAGGATAATATTAAATCTAAAGTGTGACCTGCTTTATGAGTGGGTCCTACTACACACTGATTTACTCCTACTGAGTCCAGTATGGACAAGAATGCTGTTCTCAGAGGGTCTTCTGGATTCTCAAAATGAATATTAAAGCCTCCAGCAATTAACGCTTTGTCTACAGAAACAGCAAGGTTTGAGAGGAAATCTGCAAATTCGCAGAGAAACTCCGAGTACGGCCCTGGGGGTCTGTAAATGATGATTAGCGGGATCGACTGAGCTGACTTTATGTTACTAACAGGCCAGTTTTGCCCTCAAAGGTCTTCCAATTGTCTATGTAGCCCACGTTGTTTTCGGAGCACCACCTGGACATCCAGCGGTTCAGCGACCATAACCTGCTGTAAGCTATGTCGCCACGTCTCATTGGGATGGGACCAGAGCAAACTACTTCTTCGGACATCGCCTTCGCTATTTTAAACACCTCCGTAAAGTTATGCTCTGTAAAGTTATGACACCATTGATCATAGTATTCTCCTTCAAAGATTAGAAAAGGTATTAGGAATTAAGGGAACTGCCCTCTTGTGGCTCAGCTCCTATTTGACTGATCGTTATCAGTTTGTAGATTTAGATGGTGACCATTCCTCATGTTCTCAAGTGGAGTTTGGTGTTCCACAGGGTTCAGTTTTAGGCCCACTGCTTTTTTCCCTTTACAAATTTCCTCTGGGCAACATAATTTGTAAACATGGTATTAGTTTTCATTGTTGCTGATGCTGATGAAACACAATTATATGTCTCAGCAAAACCAGATGAGAAAAACCAGCTTGCTAAAATTGAGCAGTGTGTGCAGGATATACGAGATTGGATGTTAATTAATTTTCTTCTGCTTAATCCTGATAAGACAGAAGTTCTAGTCATAGGACCACAAGTAGCTAGAAGTAAGCTTTCTGATCACACTGGAACTTTAGATGGCCTTCTGTTCCATCAAGTACAACAGTAAAAGACCTTGGTGTGATTATAGATTCTAGCCTTTCGTTTGAAGCACATGTAGATAATATTACCAGGATAGCTTTCTTTCACCTTAGAAATATTGCCAAGATAAGAAACATATTCTCACTAAATGATGCAGAAAAACTAGTTCATGCTTTTATCACCTCTAGGTTGGACTATTGTAACGCCTTACTGTCTGGTTGTTCAACTAGGTGTATAAACAAGCTTCAGTTAGTACAGAATGCAGCAGCGAGAGTCCTCACTAAAACCAGAAGATACGAGCACATCACCCCTATCTTATCTACACTGCATTGGCTCCCTGTGAAATTTCGCATCAATTTTAAGATACTACTTTTGACATTTAAAGCACTAAATGGTCTCATGCCACAGTATCTGAGTGAACTGTTAGCGTCTTACGATCCGCCACGCCTACTTCGATCAAAGAATGCAGGCTGCCTGTCAGTACCACGTATTATTAAAACTACAGCAGGGGCAGAGCTTTTTCTTACAAAGCCCCAAAGTTATGGAATAGTCTTCCTATTAATGTTCGCGACTCAGACACAGTCTCAGTGTTTAAGTCTAAGCTAAAAACCTATTTATTTAACCAAGCGTTTTTGTAAATAGATTAGCCTTAGGTAAAGGAGCAGATCTGGGGGACTCATGGACGTAGAGTATTCTGGTGAACTGGTATGTTTAGATGCTGTCTTCCCCACTCTCATTGATCACTCAGGTTTGTTGACGGTGAGATGATTGGTTGCTTTACATCTCAGGGAGCCCTCATGTGTTTTCTTCTGGCTTTCCTTTTTAGTTATGCTGTTATAGTTAGTCCTGCCGGAGTCCCTGCTTGCACTTTGCACTAAATATATGTACATTCACCTTATACATGTTGACTGTTACCATACCTAACTGCCATCTCTCCTTATTTTCTGCTCTCTCCTCTTCTGCTCTCTCCTCTCTCTCTCTCCTTTTCCCTCTCCCTGTCTCTCTGTCAAGCTATACATGTCGCTCCCGAGTTGCCAGTGATCCAGACCCCTCTGCCCTCTGGACCCGTCTAACCCGTCCTGGAGTCCTGCTTCTGGTTGGAGATCTCGTCACATGGATGCCCCGTGTGGTCTGCCTGGATGCGTGTGGTGGCCTGGGGATGGTTTCCACGAAGACTGTCCTGTCCTCGATTGAGCTGTTCTCTGGGGACCTGCGACTTCAGTTGTTCGATAGCTCCTGGACTTCCAGGAACAAACTGGACTCCTTTTAATTTTAACACATCTCCTGTTATACTGAACTTCCAGTCTTATACATTATTATGCTGATCAATCCTTGCTATCCGTTATCACCCAGATGAGGATGGGTTCCCTGTTGAGTCTGGTTCCTCTCAAGGTTTCTTCCTATTACCATCTCAGGGAGTTTTTCCTTGCCACCGGCGCCCTCGGCTTGCTCATCAGGGACAATCTTGTCATTTTGGTTCATACACATTCACATTGCATACAAACTTACTTCTCTTGATTGTGTAAAGCTGCTTTGCGACAATGTCAATTGTTAAAAGCGCTATATAAATAAAATTGACTTGACTTGACACACACACACAAACAGGGGGAGGAGGAGGAGGAGGAGGAGGATCAGATTCAGGGTGGACTCAGGCCAAAATAATAAACTAAATGGTATTTATATTTAGTAGCTAGATTACCTGCACACAAAAAAAAACAACACAAACAAAAATACCTCTTCCCTCAATAAATGGCAGCCACACCCCTACTACTGATGAGTGCACAAACATACAGTGAAATTATCTACAAATATATACAAAGACAAACCAAAGCAATAATCAAAGTCAATGGGAGGCAAAAAGTCACAACCAAATATCAAAACGCCAAATATCAAAACGGTTTATATATGGTCGCGCTGGTTGATGACGTCACTCTCAGGGCGGAAGCGACCGTGTGGAAGGTCAGGTAGACGCCGATGTGGGGACAGTCAGAAGACCTGGAGTGGAGTCTGGAGCGGTGCGCGAACAGGACACGATACACACACGCGAGCGCAACCAAGCATTTATACAAAGCATAATATTTTTTTTTTTGCATTTTCATTTATTTGTTTTACTCAGTAGCACATATGATTTAAAATGTAGCGAATTACAATACTTAAAACAAAACATACTTAAGTAAAAGTAAAATTACTGATTTTAAAAACTACTTTAAAAAGTAGAAGTACACACAAAAAAACCTACTCAATTACAGTAACGCGAGTAAGTATCCAATAAAAGGTTATAACACAGCAGCTATGTTTATATGTACAGTACATAGGAATGGTATACACAAACAGCATCAGTCAAGATTTAAACCTCATCACAGCACAGAGATAGCACTTATTAAAGTAGTACATGACATTATACTGGCCCCAGTTCTTTCTTCTTATGTTACTTGTCATTAGTGCAGCTTTTGATAACTATGAGGCGCCGTATAGGGCTTAAATCAAACTTCACTCATGCACACACATATGAAACACTTGCATACACATATATGAAACCGTCACACATCTTTATATACTACCAACTGTTCACACAACTACATATGAAATGCGCGCACACACACCTATGAGACGCGCGCACATATATACAAACTCTCCGCGCACATATATGCAAACTCTCCGTGCACACACATCTATGAGATGCACATGCACACACCTATGAGATGCACGCGCACACACCTATGAAATTCTCAGTGTAACCGGAAGGTATTTCAGTGTAACCGGAAGGCATTTCAGTGTAAAAGGAAGTCCATTTCAGTGTAGACGGACTTGTCGCTTCATACTCCATGATTGGTAGTAGCGGTTTGTAAACAGCCTGCTGTTGGACAGTTTAGAAGACGGAGTAGGACAGTATAATGATCATCACTGCTCAATCACAAGGCATATTCACAACTGTCCACATAATGTCTGAATATTGCAGCGGCACAAAACGCAGGTGATGTTTAGCAAAAAGAAAATTGAAGCACGGAATCTGTGGCTAATATGTCGGATCCTTTTGTGGTGATAATAAATAAACCACTCGCTGTCTTCTAAACTGTCCAGTAACGGTCTATTTAAAAATGCTACTACTAATCAGAGAGAATGAATCGGCAACTCCATATACATTGAAATTACTACACCCTACTCCATGTTGGGGAATGTCTGTTAAGGGAACTTCACTCTACAAAATTCCACCATTCGGAACATCCTGCAATGTCACTTCCTACATGCGTTACCATAGTAACATAAGCACCTTGGATACCCGTCCCTGCTGCTGTGGAAATTTCACGCTACGGACAGTAAATATAGAATATTTATTGAAAAAAACTGACACTAAAATATATAACGTTTTGAAACGTTTATAACTTATGAATAAATTATTCGATTAATTTACAAGATGTACGGAGATTTATTTATTTATTTATACAGATTACTAGTCTATGTAATACTAAATATTTATTAATTAAATTAAAATAAAATTATTTTGTCCTGTTTATATGTTGTTGTCCTCGAAAATAATTATAATAAATATTGTAATGACTGATAGGAATTCCCTTTTTTGTGCGAGTCTCATAGGTGTGAGTGTGTGTGTGAGTGTGCGCACGGAGACTTTGTGTATGTGCGTACATCTCATAGGTGTGTGCGCGTGCATCTCATAGGTGTATGCGCGTGCATCTCATAAGTGTGTGTGCTTGTATCTCATAGGTGTATGTGCGTGCATCTCATAGGTGTGTGCGCGTGCATCTCATATGTGTGTGTGCTTGCATATATGTGCGCTGCGTCTCATAGGTATGTGTGCGCGCATTTCATATGTAGTTGTGTGAGCAGTTAGTAGTATATATAGATGTGTGACTGTTTCATATATGTGTATGCAAGTGTTTCATATGTGTGTGCATGAGTGAAGTTTGATTTAAGCCCTATACAGCGCTTCATAGATAACATTGATCATAGTAATCTCCTTTATGGATTAGAAAATGTAATAGGAATTAAGGAAACTGCCCTCTCCTGGCTCAGATACTATTTGACAGATTAATATCAAATTGTAGATTTAAATTGCAACTATTCTGCATCTGTCGCGTTTCTCTCAGCTAATAACTTTAAAAGGGTTATAATGCCAATCTGTGGACCACCGTCCCAGAAGAATAGATTTGCTGCTAAGAATGATGCAACAACAACCGTGAAATGACTCAAGAATTGTTTGTCTAAATAAACAATGTGTGTTTGTAATATAACATTTAATATACTGTAACAGATAGATATAAGATATAATACTATCTAAAGAACACTAAGCTATTGAGGGTTGAGATTTCTTAATATGAAATAGAAAAATAAATAGATAACAGATTCACAATTAGAATGGTCACTTCTCAATTTTGCTGTTACACTTTTTTTGGCAGGATTCACGAACTCATTTTTACTGGGGTCTCAACAATGTGAATTGTTATACTTCTTTTTTTCACTTTACATTTAAATCAAATATTGACAAACACTTACTGTATATCACCCTTTGTTTAATCTTTCTTTTCTTTAAATAAATCAGCATTTGAGGATGAAATCACAGTTTTAACAAACAAAAAAAAACACTTCTAAATTAAATTATAACATATTTCAGTTTCAACCCTCAATTGCTTAGTGTCTTGTGAAAACAGTTCCTTTGATAGTATAAATAAAGATTTAAATGTCTCTTAGCTGTCGACAAGAAAGATATGTCTCCCAATTAGGAACAATGAAGAAAAGTTGTTAAATTCCCTACCATCTGCAGAGTTCAGAAACACTTGTTTTTGTTTCAGGAAAAAAAAACAAGAAAGACTTAAGGGAGGCTTGCCAGTCCACACCCTCCTCAGAACCACCGGAAGGCCGAGACAGATGTAGAACACAGACCAGAACATCTTATCACACCACAAGGTCCTCCAACCACCTTCAAAAGAAACCAAACAAAGAAAAGAAAAGAAAAAAAAACTGACCTTGAACAGACAAAGTCACAAAATTATCATAAATATCATTGTACAGCACACAATAAAGGTTTTAACTCAAATTAAAAAGTAAATGAATCATTGTACATTACATATTTCACACAGAACTTGGATGTGTACATGCATTTCTCAAATAAAGAATATTTTATCTATACATACCATGTCTGTGGTTATTTGATCACTTTCTTTCATATAATTGATCACATAGCTAGCTGCCATTCAACCAATACAGAAGCACTTTTTTCATGTCTAAATCTTCCTCACAAATTTAATCCCTTTTGGTTTTCCTCTTACACACAAGAACTATTTAGTTTGTAATTCTTAAGGTCAATTTATTGCTTAACTTTTGAGAAAACTCCAGAGATGTTTTGGATGTACCACATCTCCTTTAAACACTTTTTTCCCCACCATAAATTCCTCAACAGAATTCACATAGGAGGTTTCTTTAATTTTTTTTTTCTGGAGCATCAGTGAACACCATGCTCATCAGGAATTTGTGCACGAGAGAGAGAGAGAGCGGCTTCTAACTCCTCGTGAACACTTTGTGCCAAAACCAGAACTCAACTCTTCCTTTATGCTGCATTTCCACGCTGATCTTGGTACGTTTCAAGTTCTAAATCAATGATTACTGGAGACATTAATCGAAATAAGAATATATATACAGTGGAACCTCAGATTGTGAGTAACGCGGTTTGTGAGTGTTCTGCAAGAGGAGCAAAGATTTTTAATAAATTTTGACTTGACTAAAAAAAAACTAGCAATTATTGGATTACGAGTACCGAGTATCATGTATCACAAATGCGCTTCTTGTTTTGACACCGAGCATCAGATGATCACAACTGAGCCAATGGTTTTTCCCTCTCCTGCGCTGTGAAATTGTGGGTAATTGTCTCCCCTGCTGGGTCTTAGCGCTCGTCTTCTACTGGTATAATCAACATCTCCCTCTCTGTTTCAGCGTGTCGTTAGTCCTATGTGTGTGCACACACGTAATTTGATACCGTGCCCCACACACACCGACATACACACACACACACACACACACACACACACACACACACACACACACACACACACACACACACACACACACTCTCTCTCTCTCTCGCCTTTACACCCCCCTCCGCTCCCCCTCAGCTTCACACACATACAGATACACACACTCTGCTCTACACAAAAACTCTACCCTGTCGCGATTCTTTTCAAAGGTAAAGTGCCGGTTCATTTGTATGTTTTTTTTTTTTTTTTACTTTACAGCAGTCATTCTGTTAGTATGCGCTCGTGCGAGTGTCATTAGCAATGTCCCTGGCTAATTTTTCCGATAAAACAGTCTTTCCTTTTTATTTATTCACACACACGGCGTCTGAGCGCATAAACGGAAACACTGTCTGGATTTATTTTTTTAAAGGTAAAGTGCAGGTTAATTTGTTTCATTTTTACTTCAATATATAAGTAAAAAAAAAAAACATACAAATGAACCGGCACTTTACCTATTTTTATGTATTTTTTTTTTTTTGGGCTGTGGAATGAATAATTTGAGTTTTCATTATTTCTTATGGGAAAAGTTGACTGTTTTGGAATACGAGCCCGCTTCTAGAACAAAATTATGCTCATAATCCAAGGTTCCACTGTACTTAATATATAATAATTTTTTTCTTTTATAAATGTATATATTCTGAAGAATCTTTGATAGTTTTCACATTATTTCATTATTATATGAATAATAGTTTTTTTTTTTTTTGTGTCTCTGTTACTTCTGGTTACACAAGCTTTATATGAAGTTTGGTGTTCCACAAGGTTTGGTTTTAGGCCCACTGTTACGTTCTCTTTACATGCTTCCTCTGGGCAACATAATTCATAAGCATGGTATTAGTTTCCACTGTTATGCTGATGACACAATGTTATATGTCTCAGCAAAGCCAGCTGAGAAAAGCAATGTGTGAAGGACATTCTTATCACACAGTAACTCTGGATGGCCTTTCTTTTTTATCATATACAACAGTTAAAGATTATACGTATGATTATAGGTTCCAGTCTTTCATTTTAATTTCATGTAGATAATATTACCAGGATAGCATACTTTTTTTTTAGAAATATTGCCAATATAAAGAATAAGTAGTCACCATAGGATACAGAAAAAATAGTTGAGGCTTTTTTTTTTTTTTACGTCTAGGTCGGACTATGGTAACGGCTTACTATCTGAATGTTCAATTAGGTGCATAAACAAGTTTGAGTTAGTACAGAATGCAGCAGCAGTAAGAGTCCTACAGTAAAGCAAGAAGATATGAGCACATCACACCTATTTTATTTACTGCATTGGCACCCAGTAACATTTCATATTGATTTCAAAATACGATTATTGGCCTATAAAGCACTAAATGTGTCATGCCACAGTACATGAGTAAATTGCTAGTGTCTTACCATCCGCCATGCCTACTTCGAAGAAAAGATGCAGGCTGCTTGTCAGTATCACGTATTATGAAAACTACAGCAGCAGGCAGAGATTTTTCTTACAAAAACCCCAAAGTTATGGAATGTACTCATGGATGTAGAAGATTATGTTGAACTGTGACTTACTGTATGTGAATGTGTATAATACTGGTATGTTTGGATGCTGTCTTCCACACTCTCATTGATCATTCAGGTTTGTTGACGATGAGGTGATTGGTTGCTTTACATCTCAGGAAGCCCTCATGTCTGTGTTTCCTTCTGGCTCTCCCTTTTAGTTATGCTGTCATTGTTAGTCCTGTCGGAGTCCCTAGTTGCACTCTGCACTAAATATACATTAACCTTATACATACTTAACTCTCTTCTCTTCTCTGTTGCGCTACACACTACTGAAATGCCAGTGATCCAGACCTTTCCTTTGATTCTGTAAAACTGCTTTGCGACAATGACCATTGTTGTAAATGTCACGTGAATAAAATGTTATTGAAATAAATATAGTTTATACACACTTCAGGAAAAGAAAAATAACATGCTGCATATTATATTAATATACTAATATTATCATATTAGATATCATATATATGTAGTGAAACCTCTAATTGATAATTTAATACCATCCGTAGTACCAGTCTGCCGGGGATCACGTGTTCAATGGTGTCTCTCTTTCGCGCACTGCGGGATTGTGGGTAATAATTGTTTATGCCCCATGGTCAGGCTCAGTGCATGTGTGTCACTAGTATAGTCAACATCCCTGTGCACGTGTACTGTTTACTATACAAAAAAAAATCTAATTCTAATTTTATTTGTCACATACTGTACATAGTCATACACAGTATAACATGAAGTGAAATGCTTATATTACCGCCAATGACTTAAAAATAAAAAAATTGAAAAGTTTCCAATAAGAAGAGAAAGAGAAAAACTTTTTTTCTTTTACAAATTATAAAATATAAAAAAATATAGAACACTTTTAACACTTTTAGCTGTAAAAATGTTTACATGTACATTATAATTAAATAATATAATAAAATTTAAATACAACTGAAGTGGAATATAGAAATATAACATTGTGATATTGTGTGTGTGTGTGTGCACATTTAAAAAAATTGTGTGTCTAAGTGTAGTGACAGTTCTTAAGTAAGTAAGAAAAAGTTTTAAAAGGCTGTAGCAGTACAGGAGATCAATCTGTTTAATGACAATGCAATGCCACGTTTCCGCGAAATCCTCAAAAGGAGGCAAAAGCAAATGCCATTAGAGAGGTTTCTTGTAAAAGATTCCAGTTTCCAGAGTCTCCAATGATTCTGCTTGTGTGCGCATGTGTGTGAAAGTGGTCCTACACAGTAGCCCCTTTACTATATGTGTGTTAACAGAAAGTTATTTTTTCCACATCTTAAAATGGGCAACACTTCACACAATACTCAACAATGACAAAGTAAAAACATATATTTGGAATGTTTGGAGAGCATGATGCTGCTATGGAACTTGGTGATGAAATTTATCATAAATTAACACATAAAACCGATTGACATTTGCAGATGACCTCACCCACAGTGCGATGATGAGACTCTCAGCCACAGTAAAACATGTGAATAGTGCAAACGTATTAAAGAAAGCTGCACGTACATGAATGACGATCCTGGTTGATGTGACTTGGAGGCGACTACAGTCATTTCTGTTAACATTCAGGGGACGCCTCTGATCCTTGTAAATCAACAGATAACGGCCACGTCCGTTGAATTACATTGAATTTAATTAACACACAGGCTCTTGGAGAGAACAGCGAGGCTCCTGGAGAGAAACATAATGCAGGAATTTGAGGCTTCTGTACACACAAGTTCAGAGTTTCTGGAATAAAAACGGGCTATATAATAGTACACCAATAATGACACACGCAACAGCGTAAACAAATATAATAATTGCACTGTTACAAATAACATATAAGGACAAATCTTCCATGGAAAATAATAACATATGCACGGTAAAATATAACACATCTATTAAATGAGTAAAGACAGCAAACCAGTTACCACCAGGGAGCATTCTACTATAAGGAGTCAATTTAGTGCACACGTGCATACATAAACGTAGCTAATATCCATACCCATATTCATTTAAAGATAATGTAAGATAATACATTGTTGATCCCCACATACAACTATCTCTGAGATTTACACATAATGGTGCTAAAATAAACAAACACGTCCTGTAACAAGCTGTGAGAGTGACAAGCACCAAAAACCAGTCCACGATCAAAGTTACAGCGATGGAATTTTTCCCCATTTTAATAGTTGATTTACATATTAAGCCCTTTCCATTATTTGCATAATTTTATGCAGTGTAGTGCTGCCACATGATTACATAAAAGTGCATGCCCCACTTGTTCTAATAAACAGTAAGTTTAAACTAACTTCATATAAACTTCAACTCTTTAAACAAATGAATTCATTAAAAATGCAAAAGAGAATAAAGAATAAGAAGAATATTTTTTCACACAGACATAAACTATATAAACAGTGTTGTCTAAAGAATGTGTACAAGATTCTTTAGACGTCACTACCATGCAGTTAACTTTGCTGTATGCATACTTATTGGTCTAGAGCTGTAAATGCCATGCACATCAACATGCACCTAACGCATGTTGGGAGTTGTGGCAAGTGCTGATAGGACACCCTTTTAAAAAGCACCTAACATTCTCAGGCCTCAAGACTTTGTCTAAATCAGACTTGCTTTTGACATTCTTTCTTGCCTAGACAGATAAAGGTAGGTATAAAAGGATCACAAGTTTTAAAGTACATCTCAGGCACCCTACAAGGTTCCAAATTACATGCTGCAGTCCTCCATCAAGTTTGAACTTTGGTAAAGTCATTGGTAGCATGCATACATAAATATTAAATTTTTTATTTAAGAAAAGTATTTACAAAATTATTAATTATAGTATTAAAGATAATTAGATATATGATAACTCGCCAAACCAGCTTACTCTGCAGCACATTAATACAGGGCTACACAACAAGTAATTAAGAAGTGTGTTTACTGTTTAAAATAATAGTGTCTCAGCCACACTGGGAATAAAAATAAGTGGATTTTAATAAAAGGTAGAGCAGTCTGCAGTGAATTACACGACCAACAATGCCATCATCTTGTTGCATGGCAACTGTTGCTATAGTAACCTCTACTTGTGACCATACTCATCCTATGCTGTGAAATGACATAACACATATGCAAGCCTGTAAATGAACATGAAATGACTTAGTAAAGTAAATTCAAACATCTTGCATGCCACACATTATTTAACCTTTCCTATATTACAGTGACTGTCAGAAATGCTGAATGTACTGCCAACGATCGTGAATTGCTTACATATTTTTGGAGAAATAAGAGGATGAGACAAATTCAATGTTGAATCATTAGACATGATGATATAACCAAAACCACGGATGTGAATATAAGTAAATCACGTCCAATAACAAAACAAAAGGGATATGTGGAAGAAGGTGTTCAGATATTATCAATAAGCTTACTCCAGTAGGAGGGTTGATAATTTGGAGAAGGTACACAATGCTGCTCAAACCTGGAGAAGTAGTCAAGTCAAGTCAAGTCAATTTATTTATATAGCGCTTTTAACAATTGACATTGTCGCAAAGCAGCTTTACACAATCAAAAGAAGTAAGTTTGTATGCAATGTGTATGAATCAAAATGATAAGATTGTCCCTGATGAGCAAGCCGAGGGCGACGGTGGCAAGGAAAAACTCCCTGAGATGGTAATAGGAAGAAACCTTGAGAGGAACCAGACTCAACAGGGAACCCATCCTCATCTGGGTGATAACGGATAGCAGAGATTGATCAGCATAATAATGTGTAAGACTGGAAGTTCAGTATAACAGGAGATGTGTTAAAATTTACATTTAAATTAAAAGGAGTCCAGTTTGTTCCTGGAGGCTCAGGTAGACTGTAGGAAATTCCAGTCTTGAGCTATCGAACAACTGAAGTCACAGGTCCCCAGAGAACAGCTGTCAGCATCAATCGAGGACAGGACAGTCTTCGTGGAAACCATCCCCAGCCACCACACGAATCCAGGCAGACCACACGGGGCATCCATGCGACGAGATTTCCAACCAGAAACTGGACTCCAGGACGGGTTAGACGGGTCCAGAGGGCAGAGGGGTCTGGATCACTGGCAACTCAGGAGCGACATGTATAGCTCGACAGAGAGACAGGGAGAGGGAAAAGAGAAAGGGAGAGAGAGAGAGGAGAGAGCAGAAGAGGAGAGAGCAGAAAATAAGGAGAGATGGCAGTTAGGTATAGTCACAGTCAACATGTATAAGGTGAAAGTATATTTAGTGCAGAGTGCAAGCAGGGACTCCGGCAGGACTAACTATAACAGCATAACTAAAAGGGAGAGCCAGAAGGAAACACAGACATGAGGGCTCCCTGTGATGTAAAGCAACCAATCACCTCACCGTCAACAAACCTGAGTGATCAATGAGAGTGGGGAAGACAGCATCTAAACATACCAGTTCACCAGAATACTCTACGTCCATGAGTCCCCCAGATCTGCGCCTTCACCTAAGGCTAATCTATTTACAAAAATGCTTGGCTAAATAAATAGGTTTTTAGCCTAGACTTAAACACTGAGACTGTGTCTGAGTCGCGAACATTTATAGGAAGACTATTCCATAACTGTGGGACTTTGTAAAAAAAAGCTCTGCCCCCTGCTGTAGTTTTAATAATACGTGGTACTGACAGGCAGCCTGCATTCTTTGACCGAAGTAGGCGTGGCAGATCGTAAGGCACTAGCAGTTCACTCAAATACTGTGGCGCGAGACCATTTAGTGCTTTAAATGTCAAAAGTAGTATCTTAAAATCGATGCGAAATTTCACAGGGAGCCAATGCAGTGTAGATAAGATAGGGGTGATGTGCTTGTATCTTCTGGTTTTAGTGAGGACTCTCGCTGCTGCATTCTGTACTAACTGAAGCTTGTTTATACACCTAGTTGAACAACCAGACAGTAAGACGTTACAATAGTCCAACCTAGAGGTGATAAAAGCGTGAACTAGTTTTTCTGCATCATTTAGTGAGAATATGTTTCTTATCTTGGCAATATTTCTAAGGTGAAAGAAAGCTATCCTGGTAATATTATCTACATGTGCTTCAAACGAAAGGCTGGAATCTATAATCACACCAAGGTCTAAATCTACAAACTGATAACAATCAGTCAAATATGATGTGAGCCACAAGAGGGCAGTTCCCTTAATTCCTAATACCTTTTCTAATCTGTGAAGGAGAATACTATGATCAATGGTGTCAAAAGCTGCACTGAGGTCCAGTAACCAGTAAGTATAGTGACGCAACCCTGATCAGAGGCCAATAGGAGGTCATTTACTACTTTAACAGTGCTGTCTCTGTGCTGTGATGAGGCATAAATTCTGACTGATACAGTTCATTTATGCTATTTCTGTGTAGATGTGAACATAGCTGCTGTGATACTACCTTTTCCAGAACCTTGGAGATAAACGGAAGGTTTGATATCGGCCTGTAATTAGAAAGGTCAGGTTTCTTGATTAGCGGTTTAATAACGGCTAATTTAAAGGATTTGGGCACATACCCACTACTGAGTGAACAGTTAATTACTTTCAACAGGGGTTCTATTATTGCAGGAACTATCTGTTTGAGAAAATGTGTCGGTATAGGATCTAATATACAGGTTGATGATTTTGAAGAAGAGATGAGTGAAATTAGTTCCCTCGCTTCAAGGGGAGTAAAGTATGCCAAGTTCTGATGTGATGTGGTTAGTTCATCTGTATTACTTAAATTGTCTGGTTTCAAAACCTGAATTTTTTGCCTAATATTTATGATTTTGTTATTTAAAAAGTTCATGAAATCCTCACTACTGCATGATGTTGTTGTGGAGATTTCTGCAGTGGTCTTGTTTTTAGTTAATTTAGCTACGGTATTAAATAAAAATCTCGGGTTGTTTTTGTTATTTTCTATAAGAGTGGAGAGATACGTTGATCTAGCATCACTGAGAGCTTTTCTATAGTTCAGGATGCTCTCCTTCCAAGCTATTTGAAATACTAACAATTTAGGTTGGCGCCATTCACGTTCAAATTTTCGAGCGGTTTGTTTTAAAGCGCGTGTGTGGTCATTATACCAAGGAGCGAGTTTCTTATCTCTAATCATTTTCCTTTTAACTGGAGCTACATTATCTAAGCTATAACGAAGTGCTGACTCTAGATATTCATTCGCCTGTTCGAGTTCTGTGAAGTCAGATGGCGATCCAATCAAAGTTGTTAACTCTGGAAGATTATTGATAAAGCTCTGTGTGGTATTTGATGTAAATGTACGTTTAAGGCGGTAGCACGGTGCTGTGCATACATTATTACTATGACACGCTTTAATCGAGACAAGATAGTGATCTGAGATACCTTCAGACTGTGGAATTGTGGTTATATTTCCTATACTTAGTCCGAAGGATAATATTAAATCTAAAGTGTGACCTGCTTTATGAGTGGGTCTTACTACACACTGATTTACTCCTACTGAGTCCAGTATGGACAAGAATGCTGTTCTCAGAGGTTCTTCTGGATTCTCAAAATGAATATTAAAGTCTCCGGCAATTAACGTTTTGTCTACAGAAACAACAAGGTTTGAGAGGAAATCTGCAAATTCACAAAGAAACTCCGAGTACGGCCGTGGGGGTCTGTAAATGATGATTAGTGGGATCGACTGAGCTGACTTTATGTTACTATAGAGAGCTTCAAATGCATTAAATTTAAAACTGTGTTTTTGTACGATAGACAGATTATCGTTATAAATAACTGCGACTCCTCCTCCTCTACCAGTTAGCCGAGGCTGGTGTATGTAGCTGTATCCAGGAGGACTAGCTTCATTTAGAGCTACATACTCGTCCTGTTTAATCCAGGTTTCTGTTAAACATAACATATCAAACTCCTGATCTGTGATAATTTAATTAACAATAACTGCTTTAGATGCGAGAGATCTTATATTTAACAGTCCTAGCTTCAGATCAGAGGTGCTGGCTGCGCATTCAGTATGATAGGAGTTTGTGGTATCTATGTTAATTAAATTACTAAAACAGACTTTCTGAGTCTTTCTAAATTTATGTTTATGTTTAGCTCGGGGAACAGACACAGTCTCAATATGATGAACCCTGAGTGACAACTCTCTGCAGCTAGCAGACGGTTGGTTTAGCCTGTCTGTCTGCTCGCTGGCCTGGGCTCTGGATTGTCACCGATTAACTAGGCCTCTTCTGAGACTATGTGCTATACTACAAGAAATGAGAGCAGCATCTTCCCGAGTGGGATGGACACCGTCCCGCCCTAACAGGCCAGTTTTGCCCTCAAAGGTCTTCCAGTTGTCTATGTAGCCCACGTTGTTTTCGGAGCACCACATGGACATCCAGCGGTTCAGCGACCATAACCTGCTGTAAGCTATGTCGCCACGTCTCATTGGGATGGGACCAGAGCAAACTTCTTCATCGGACATCGCCTTCGCTATTTTAAACACCTCTGTAAAGTTATGCTTGCTAACCTCTGACTGACGAAGGCGTATATTGTTAGCTCCAGCATGTACCACTATCTTAGAGAACCTATGCTGACCTAGAGCCCTAAGATTACCTGCTATGTCCGGTGCTCTGGCTCCCGGGATACACCTGACCACTGCCGCTGGCGCCCCTAAAGGCCTGGCTAATTTCACATGCCTCAGTATAGAGTCTCCTATAACCAGAGCTCTTTCAGGTTTCTCAGCGGGTGCATCACTGAGGAGAGCGAACCTGTTGGACACGTGAAGCGCAGAAGAGGTGTGCTCCGGTGGGCTAGCCTTAGCGTTAGTTTTGGCTGAACGAGTATGCCGCCGAGTCGTCACCCACTCGCCCCGCTGTGAGGGCTCTACTGCCGGAGTCGGGGGCTGATTATCTCCGCCTGTGGCACCCAGACTTCCCGCTACGGGAATAACGCTGCTCTCGCGCTCTCTAACCCTCTCTAAAGTCTGGATGCGCTCCTCTAATGCTAATATCTTCTCCGTCAGGGTGCTAACTAACACACACCTATCAAATAAAATTATCACTAATGACGGAGGAAGAACGTCTAAACATCCTGCACTCCACACACTGAGCGAGCTGAATGGTAGACATAATAACGTACCCTTTGTGCCGGAGTTGTGATTATTTGGTGATGGATTCGCTTGTTCTTGGTCAGATGTGCGTTCTCCCAAAAAGCGCAAAAAAATGGATAAAGTCCAGTAGTATTAGAGCGTAAAAACTAGTTTGTTATTTAGCAAAACGGGAAAAAAAACGTAGAAAAAAAAGAAGTAGCCTTCTCATTAGTGCTCATGTGGATTTCACATGGAATATCATGTCATGCCCAGTAGTTGAAAGTAGTAAAGTTAATTTACTTACACTTAAATGTTTAAAAGCAAATGTTTCACATCTCTGTACTTTACTTGAGTCAATTTATCTGTGGAAACTTAAAAATTTTACTATATTTTGTCCTATAGCAAAATTCTGTATTTCTACTCCAGTACAAATCCTACAAGGCATTGCTTTACATTTTACAACTACATTGCTACTTTTTATCAGATGGCAACATGGGTATTACTAGACCCCTTTTACAGGGGATGCTGCTGCTGTGACCCAGTAAAATTAAAAATTTGTGTTTGGATTAATTAGATTGTAAATATATATTTTTTAAAATCCACAATGCCAAAGCCCTGCAGTTTAACCCAAAATACAAGCTGAGGTGCACCCTGCAAACTGGAATGTTACACCATGGCAGTGTTCATTACAAGCCAGTGAATGCATGCCTTACCATGTATACAGTATGTAGTGAAACCTTAAACAAACATCGAGAATTGGGAATATCGATCTTATTTTGACTCAAGCCTTTAATGACTTCTGCAAATGGACAGTCACTGGATATTTTGGTGCTCTAGATTTACTACTGAGTAAAAAACATGCTAAGGTTTGTTAACTTTCCAACTACTCACAAAGCTTTAGCACTCATATAAATTAAGCTTATGGGCCTATTTTTTTTGCCACACTAAGTATATTTTAACTTGCTCGAACTCCTTTACATGCACACCAATTAATTATATTGCTACTCACTCAAATTCTCTCTTTCTCACCCACGCTTTTGTGCAAGTGTAGGTTGCCAGATCACATTACTTCAGTGTATCATTACTTATATCATCCAGTGCTGTGCTGAAATAATAGACTAAATAATAGCTATACTAGAACTCATACTGCTGTACTAAACATGTCTTACCAAGATAAAATGTCTTACTTTTACTTAAGTAGAACGCACAGTGGAATACTTTAGCTAGAGATATTTGATTACCTGTTTGTTTGTACTTTAATACATTTTGTAAAAAATTATTTGAGTACTTTTTTCCACCACTGCTCCTGCTATCGTAGGTGCTGGATTCTCATCCTCAGTCTCTTATTGAACAAATTAGGGCAGATATATAATAGAACATGCTGTGTCATATAGTGACATGAACTGGTTCAATAAATTAATACCTGCAATGCAAGTCAAATATACTGGACAAGGTTTTGTAACTAGACCTTTGCTCTGTGATGTAAGCTCAATTGCCAGGATTAATGATTTCAGGATTTCTAAAACAAAAACCTGTACTTTATTAGGAACACCAGTGTAATTGGCATTTGTGAGCAGCAATATGATTTAATGCCTAGAAAGAGTACAACGGATGCATATTTGCTTTGATGGAAAGGGATGGATAGGATGCTGATGGAAAAGTACAGAGAAGGTAATAGGAAGTTACATTTTGTCTTTTGAGAAGTACATACTGAAGTAGGCACTGAAAAAAATACAGGAGGCAGAGATGGACGTAGCAGAGATGAAGTTGTTGAGGTTCTTTATGGGAGTGACAAGGATGGATAGGATCAAGAGCCAGATTGAGGTTCAGAGGAGAGATTGTGAATATATCAGGAGAAGGATGCTGAGGTTGGAACTGCCAGGCAGGAGATGTAGAAGAAGACCAAAGAGGAGAATTATGGATGCAGTGAAAGAGGACATGAAGTTAGTTGGTGTGACAGAACATAATGCAGAAAATAGGGTTAGATAGAGGCAGATGATTCTTCATTATGTAGTGTTTTAGCTCTGGGTCAGAGGTATACCGAATCTTTAAGAATTCAGGTTAATTTGATTAACTGAATTAAAATTTATATCTTATATACTATATACACTTTATATACTATCCGTCCACCATATAGCACAATTGAGTGTATTTTACCAATCCTGTTTCTTCCACGGCCAATGAGGATAATATAAAGTCTGGTATTTATCAATTATGGGCAAGATCTAGGCAAATGTTTAAACTTTAAAATACATTATCAAGACAACAGTTTTTTTAAAAATAAAGAAACAATAATTTATTTGACTTATCTATGATACATGAAACTCACAACAGTTTGTGAACAGATGAACAGGGAGGGTTAGCGAGCTCTTCAAGAGCATGCGCATTAAGAATTTCGAGAGAGAGTCAGTGGGTGTACTGTACTCCTAACCTAACCGCAGTATAAGTATTAGTCTCTGACACTGTTAGCCTGACAGCTTCTTTTACTCTCCAAAATGTAAACTTCCACAAGAGGTCTTTGGGGGCCTGTTCATCCCAAACATTGTGCATTTGTACTCATTCCTTTTCAGTAAATTAATGTCAATACTTCAGTCAAAATAAATGTATATTCATGTAAGTATTCTCACTATATAATACAGTATGTACAGTATATGTAGCTGCCTCTTCTGTGTGATATGTACATTAACATTTTCCAGCTCTGATTACTGCCAGTGATAATGAAACTTGCTTACATTTTTGATCAAACATTGGAATGTGGGAGAAGAGGCATCCACAAGCCCTTCGCTAGTAAGTATGGAGTGCAATATAAGTCTAATTTGAATCTTTTTATGGTGATTTAAAAGTTGACTCCTTCAACTTTGGAACATTTTGAGTCCAGTTTTTTACTGTGTAGAGATCCTTTCCGTATTAAGGGGCCCCAGTTGAAAAGTTCTTGAGTTTCACTTTGACATTTCTATTGTCAAATATGATTTTGAGTATATTGTTAATTTGTTTCTCGGGCAACAATCTTGTTGATTTTGAATCTAAGATCTTAATGTATTCTTTTCTTCTCTCTTCCAATCCACCCTAATGCACCAAGGATCCAGTTTACTGCCTGTTTGGAGGATCTTTCTTGGATACACTGGACTGTCCCTTTTTGCCATTTTGGTATGTTTTAGATTTACTTGTACTAAAACATTAGGATTCTGAACTAAAAGGGAAAGTTTTTGTACACATAAATTATATAAGAACTATAGAGTAAAAAGGAACCACATTGTACTTTATTTGTAATAAAGTTTCCAATCCAACTTTAATTGGAACATTGGTAATCTTGTTTGAAATTGTTCATTTCTTCATAGGTTTTTAGTCATGGATATCTCACAACAATGTTTAAGTTTGTGAGAGAGAATGTTCCACTGTTATAACATATTTCATTTTGTTTTTCATTTTAGGATTTTACTGTAATGCTAGAAAACTGAACTTTTTATTGTATTTTGCATCATACTTGTACTATAATGTGTCACAGTTCTACAGCTTTAAATTTTTTTTTTTTTTTTTTTTACAAATATTGTAATCTTGAGTTTGTGTTAACACTTTATTGAACATGTGTGTTCATAGAAATCTATGAAAAATTTGTTAAATAACAGGGTTTTTGTGTTATTGGTTTATTTGAAGGTGTTTGATCTTCAATTTAGGAAAAATCTATAAAATAACAGTGTTTCTCTGCTAAATTTCTAATGTTTTTGCTTTATTGAAGGTGTAATAATTTTGGAAAAAACTGCAAAATAAAAACATTTTGCTGCTACATGTCTAATGTTGTTTTAATGAATGTGTTAAATCGTATAAATTTTGGGGAAAATCTGTAAAATAATGGTGTTTCACTGCTAAACATATAGTGTTGCTGCTTTATTGAAGGTCTTCAATCGTATAGAATTCAGCAAAAATCTGTAAAATAATGGTGTTTCCTGCTAAACTTCTAGTACTGTTTGTTTAATGAAGGTGTTTAATCGTATAAATTTAGGAAAAATCTGTAAACTAATGGTGTTTCTCTGTAAAAGATTAAATAACAATTTCTGTAAATTTTATGTTTACAGTGTAAACATAAAATTGGTTTGAGTCTCCATTTGTTGCAGTCTCCCTGAACATGCTCAAAACAGCCCTGGAGTAGAGTAAGGAAAACAATTAGGCTAAGACACCAATTAGCATGATTTTGGATCTGGCTTTCACTGGCTCCCTCCAAAGAACTACAGGGTGGGTCATTTATATGGATACACCTTAATAAAATGGGAATGGTTGGTGATATTAACGTCCTGTTTGTGGCACATTAGTATATGTGAGGGGCAAACGTTTCAAGATGGGTGGTGACCATGGTGGCCATTTGGAAGTCGGCCATCTTGGATCCAACTTTTGTTTTTTCAATAGGAAGAGGGTCATGTGACACAGCAAACTTATTGGGAATTTCACAAGAAAAACAATAGTGTGCTTGGTTTTAACGTAACTTTATTATTTCATGAGTTATTTACAAGTTTCTCTTTGTTCACAGCCATTGACATGTCGAAGAGGTTAACACGTGATGAGCGGATCGAAATTGTGTTGATATCTGGTGAACGCAGTAACCGGGTCATTGCAGCAGATTCCAATGCAAGACACCCTACGAGACCACCCATCTCCCATGCTACAGTTAACAAACTGCTTGCTAAGTTTCGTGAAACTGGTTCAGTGTTGGATTTGCCAAAAATGTGGACACATGAAAACTGTCACTAATGAACAAACATCAGTGGCTGTCCTAGCTTCATTCAGCAAGAGCCCACAGCGTAGCACTCGCCGCATGTCACTGGATATTAGCTACTCACAAATGGCACCCTTACAAACTCCAGCTACTGCAGCATCTCAACGATGATGACACAGATCAGCGCACACAATTTGCAGAATGGGCAAAACAAAAATTGGAACAGGACCCTCAGTTCACGCAGAAGATTTTGTTCAGTGATGAGGCAAACTTTTATGTGAATGGTGAAGTTAACAAACAAAACCACCGCTATTGGTCTGACACTAACCCACATTGGATAGATCCCTCTAAGAGTGTTGGAACAAAAAAAGTGATGGTATGGTGTGGTATATGGGCAGTGGCGGATTTAGCAATTTTGGGGCTCAAGGCGAACATGGATATGGGGCCCTGTGCATTCAGTGCTTTTTTTAAAAAGCTTACCTTAAACTCCTCTTCACTCATCATCCCACAGCAATCTTATTCAAATACAGTATCTAGAACAGCCCTGTAGAAAAAACAACAACAAAACATATTAACATGTTAATTAATGCATTTACTTCTTAGCATAAATCTTTTCATAAACAATGATTTTTACAATTAGAATGTAACTCATTGTCAGTTCACATATCTGATATTGCAGATCAGTTACCTTTGTATTTCAGCAGGATCAGCAGGATAATGATTGATGATTGGCCTCCGTCTTCTATGTTGTTTCCCTAAAGTAAGAAAAGCCATGATAGGTCAATGGAGTAAAACAAATGATACCAAAGAAAACTTATTAAAATTATTACCTCTTATCTTTATCCCTGCCTTCCCCTCTTTGTCTCGTTCTTACTCTTCTTCACTCTGTTTGCCTGTCTGTTTTCTTTTTCTTCTTCTGTTCTCTCAATACTTTTATTTTTATGTATTTCTCCTGCTCCTTGACTGCTTTCTTTCTCTCCTTCTAATCTTTTTAATGTATTTCATTGTTTCTTCTCTGTCATCCCAATATTTACTTTTCTCTTCTTTTTTTGTATGTTTTTTTTTTTACATCTCTCTCCTTCTCCCTTTGATTTTATTTGGATGACTCTCTCTCTCTCTCTCTCGCTCTCTCTCTCTCTTTCTTCTTTGTCCTTCTGTCCCTTGTTGTCTTTGAACTTTCTCATTCTCAAATGTTATTTCCATGTCTTTTCTTCACTTCTCCTCTTATGGCACTGTATTTCTCTAGCTTTTATTCTTTCTCCCTGTTTTTTGGACATTATTCATGTTTTTAAAATAGCTTACACTTCTGCCATCAAATGCACTTTAGTGGATGGGACAAAAGTATGAATCTTGGGGTGTTTGATCAAGAATAATGTGAAAATAATGATAATTAACATAAAATAACATTTTGGTAATTAGTCTTATTTTGTGATGGCTGGGTTCAATAGTGTTGGTCAAGATCCTAAAATCTGACCTTGCGAGCTTTGGCGTCAGCAAACTTTCCTATTATTGACTCCATATCCACTGATTTTCTTATTTCATGTTCAATGGAGAGAACAGCAAGTGCAGACAGCCTCTCTTGGGACATTGTTGACCTGAGGTATGTCTTAATAAGTTTCAGGGATGAGAAACTTCTCTCACCTGAAGCAACTGTGACAGGGAGAGTGAGTAACAGTCTGAGAGCTATACTCAAATTTGGATAGATGTCCAGGATATTTTCCTTATATATGTGATCAAGCATCTCAGATGGCGTTGAGATGTTTGTCGGAAAGGATTTGATGGCACCCTTGATCTCCAGCTTCAGGTCACCAGCATCAACATCGTGCATTGTTTTCTCCAGTCTGAAGCAGCATTCATTTAGCCTCCCACTCTGCATTGTGCTTCTCATGATATCAGTGGAGTAGAGAAAGCCATACAACTGATGGATGCTTTCTAAATGTGAAAATCTCTCTCTTACGGTCATGAGTGCTGCATCTACTAACTGAAGAAAAAAGTTAGTTTTAAACTGTTCTTCATCAGTTAAGTGAGTTTGATCTTCTCCATCATAGTCAAACTGTCTTCTTTTTTTTCTATGACGCACCTCTGGCCAGATCATTTCTGTTTCAGTCTTCTCTGCTATCTCTCTGGCATCTGATATAGCAGAGGTAAATCCATGGTCCCTAAATTCCTGAAGAAATTCTGTCACTGCCATAATTTCTCTCCTAACAGTTTCAACTGAAATTTTGGGGCTCTGTAGGATCTTGCTGACTTTATTTATCTGGAACAATACATTGTACCATATAATGGTACTTACCATAAATGGCCACCTCTACATCTCCCGGAGGAGGCTTCCAGCTGTTGAAAGAACTTCTGCATCCCTTTTCTCTGTAGCGTACTTCATCAGAGCAGTCAATGCTTTCAATATTTCAGGCAACTGGTAGCGAACAGCTTTAACAGCTTCAACCCGACACACCCATCTGGTTGTTGACAGTGCCTTCACTGAGAGGTCCTTGACATGTTCTCTGAGAATGGCCCACCGGTGAACTGAGGAGCTAAACAGAGTGTAAAGTCACTGTAACAGACCAAAAAAGCTCATAGATGACACAGATGACTTGGCTGCATCACCAACAACAAGGTTCAGTGTATGACTTCCACAAGGAACACACAATGCTTTGTTGTTTAGTTCCAGCACTCTCGTTTGGACCCCTTGTTTTTTTCCCTGCATATTACTCCCATTATCATATGACTGGCCCCGACAGTTGGAAAGGTCCAAACCAAGTGTTTCTAAGTGCCCTAAAAATGACTCACATAAGCCTTTGCCAGTTGTGTCATGTGCCTGAAGGAATCCAACAAAATGTTTATGAATCGAAATACCTTTTGAGGCCTCACAATTTACTATCCTTAAAACAACAGACAGCTGCTCATTGTGACTAAGGTCTGGGGTGCAGTCCATAATTACCGCATAGTATTTGGCTTTCTTTATTCTTTGTACAATTGCATCAGTTGTACCCTTTGCTGCAAGGGAGATGAGTTCATTTTGAATATCCTTGCTAAAATAAGTGTCACTGACCTCTTTAGCCTGAATTTTTCTCAAATGTTCTCGCATAACAGGGTCGAACTGAGCCATCAATTCCACTTGACCAAGAAAATTTCCATTGCCAGCCTCAAATAACTTCTCTGAGTGTCCACGAAATGCAATATTACGTTCTGCCAGATGGTACACAATTGCAAGTATTCTTTGTAGAATCTCTTTCCAGCGGTTTACCTCTAGAGCAATTCTGTCTTGATTCAGCTGATCTATAGCTGTGCTTGTT
This sequence comes from Clarias fuscus, assembly GCA_030347435.1. Classification (NCBI taxonomy): domain Eukaryota; kingdom Metazoa; phylum Chordata; class Actinopteri; order Siluriformes; family Clariidae; genus Clarias; species Clarias fuscus. The sequence continues at coordinate 13,518,669 of CM059218.1, forward strand.
TTTAGTCTGTGTGATAGAGTGTGCCAGCTCTCCATGTTTGTGATATGTTCAGGAGACCGCTCATGATGTTTCAGGTGGGCTGCAAGATTTTTCCAAGCATTATATCCTTCCCCACTAAGAGCATTTTTTTTGTCTGTCTCCAAACAGGCCGCAGCAAAAGCACACAACACAGTCTTTTTTTTCACTGTACACTAGCCAGGATCTGGATATCTTTTCTCCATTCTTCAATTGTATGTAGTAGTTACTATTAGTAAATCTGCATCCCTCTTTATTCTTAGGAAATATTCTGTTTTTTATCTGAACCGGTCCTTTCAGCACCAATGAGCAGCGCTTCTTGTCTGTAAGCTCCTTGGGCCATAGTGCTGGGTCATCTTCAAGTATACCATATTTATTAGGAGGGGTGGAGGAACCAGCCTGGTGTGACCTGCTATATATGTCAATGTGAGTATTAGGGCTCTCTGTATCAGTATAGCTTGAACAACCAGCAACAGGCTCCTGCACTACATTGACACTGTCACTTAATACAACAGAGGATATTTGTAGCCCTGTGTCAGCATTTCTACAAGAAGACAAAGGCTCTGAGAGTGGAGTAGCAGCTGCATAACTTATGCAACTTGTTACTGCAACATTTGCTCATCAACAGAACTAGCGCAGCTAGTGACAGTAGCGTCGTCTTGCCCGACTGTGTTGTCATCAGCATTATTGGGGTTGTTAGTGCCTATCTGCTGCACTGGCATGAAAAATGCTGTTACCTTTGTCAAAGATCCAATTAACTGTCTATTATCTTCCCGTTTTTTTTTTTTTTTTCGTTTTTCTGCAACACTTGGGTAACTTCGTTTCATGGTTCTAGTCTTACGTCTCCCGCTCCTGAATCAAACTGCAGTGAATAACTTTCCGCTTTCGTCACATGGAATGTACCATTGTAGTGTGTGTTAGGGGCGGGGGATGTGGGGGGTTGACTAAAATACTTCCGCAACTCGCGTAGCGTAATGGCATTCTAATGCTGTTTTAGCAAGTGGATTTTAATTATTACAGACGGTAGTTGTAAGTGCTTGGTTAAAAAACTCAGTAAGTCTTAAATCATGGGGCCCTGGCAGTTCGGGGCTCTAGGCGCTCGCCTACTTTTGCCTAATGGTAACGCCGCCTCTGTATATGGGGTACAAAGATAGTGGGGCTATTCTTCATCAATGGAAACCTCAAGGCCACTGGATATTTGAAATTGCTACATGATTATGTGTTTCCTCCTTTATGCACTGAAGCTGGCATGTTCCCTGAGTTTTTCCAGCAAGATGGTGCACCACCACATTATGGGTGTCAGGTCCGAGCATTCCTAGATGAACAGTTTCCTGAAAAGTGGATTGGTCGTCGTGGGCAGTTGAATGGCCCCCAAGGTCTCCCGATCTGACCCCCTTAGACTTTTATCTTTGGGGTCATCTGAAGGCAATTGTCTATGGTGTGAAGATACGAGATGTGCAGCACCTGAAACTACGGATACTGGAAGCCTGTGCTGGCATTTCTCCTGCGGTGTTGCTATCAGTGTGTGAAGAGTTGGAGAGGAGGGTTGCATTGACAATCCATCACAATGGGCAGCACATTGAACACATTTTATAAGTGGTCAGAAACTTGTAAATAACTCATGAAAGAATAAAGTTACGTTATGTAAAAAAGTTACCAGGCACACCATTGTTTTTCTTGTGAAATTCCCAATAAGTTTGATGTGTCACATGACCCTCTTCCTATTGAAAAAACAAAAGTTGGATCCATGATGGTCGACTTCCAAATGGCCACCATGGTCACCACCCATCTTGAAAAGTTTGCCCCTTCACATATACTAATGTGCCACAAACAGGATAAACAGGTTAATATCACCAACCATTCCCATTTTATTAAGGTGTATCCATATAAATGGCCCACCCTGTAGATCCGATTGTGGATTGGCACTCTTAATACACATTTCCTAAGTCTCAGGTGTTCTGATCAGTTACCCCTGGTTGTTCAATGGTTTTATCTGAGGCTAAAGCCTAACTGTGCTTTTATGGTCACTGTTCTAAGGTTATATTACAGCCTATCATTAGTTATCAAGAGTGCTTCATTGGTTACTATTTTGAAATCAAAACTAAATAAATCTTATCACAGTTACATTTACATTTTTTATTCTATTTACCTATTTATTCTTTTTTCCTTATTTTTCTTTTTCTAGTCATTATCTCATCTCTTATGGTTTTTAATGTTCCCCATCTGTTTTAAGTCTCAATTTTATTCTTGTGAATGCACAAAATTTGGACAACTATTGTTATTTTAAATCTACTTAAAAATAATACATTGCACCAAACAGAAACTGCAGAAAAGAAGATAATAATCTCAAAGAAGATATAAAGAAGATATAATCTCAAAATGAATATACCAGTGAGTTCACTACACTTCACTGGCCTCTCTAGTCACCAGACTAGAGCTCTTTGTGGTAGAATAAGAGCAACAAGAAATTCAAAACAAGAATCTGTAGCTGACAAATCATACAGCTATTATGGAATGATCAACATGGACACCATATGGAATGCATGCCAAAAGAACTGGGCCAAGGACTGAGGGAAATTTGTCTGAATTAAAATTACATTCCAGACTAAAGTGTCTACAATGTAGCAAGTGCAAGTAGTGAATTTGTCCTGCTATTAATATACAAAAAAAGCTTAAATATATTTTTTTGAATACTGGATGCTGCTAAATGTTAACCACCTCCTTTTCCTGACACTCTCTTTTTGCCTTATTAAATTTTATTAAAGGCCAAGCACTTTAAAGGGTAAATAGTATAAAATAATGGTGACTTAGTAAGAGTGCAGAATTTAAAGAACAGTTGAAATAGAAACATCAAAGCAACTGGATCACAAAGCATTTATGTCGTGTTATTAATTATTGATTTTAGACTTTTTAAATTAATTTCATTAAATATATATATATATTTTTTACAGTATTTTCCCTTTAAAATGGAAATTGAATGAGAGGTGAACACGGTAATACAGTACATCTGTGTGGAAACCCAAAACTACAGGGCAGACAACAAGAATGTTAATGTACAACCCTAAGACACTCGTGAAGTGAGCTTCAGAGTGTTTTTTCTTTCTCATTTTTTTACAGTAACCTATTAGGACAGAAATGTACTGTATCATAGATGGGGCCCCAACATTCATACGGAATGCCTCATGTATTTAATAAAGAGGAAGTTGGGGGATCTTTTGTAAGACAACGAGACTTTGCAGTGCATTGCCAGGAATACCCCAAAGGTAGGATTTCACAGATTATAGTAAAACAATAATAAATCAATAAAGTAAACAAAAATGTGTAAAATGTAAAACAATGTTGCTACATGAGCAGAAAGCTCTTGTATGAGCTTATGTCATAAAGATAATTAAACTACAATTACCCATTATTATTATTAGAAGTAGTAGTATTGTCTCTGAGCTTTACCTGCACATTGTCGAAACAACATTAAACCTCAGTCATATTGTTTTATTTCTTAATTTTCCGTTTCAGGAGATACGGAAACAGAAAGAGTTTTTGTGCACCTCAGTACGTAAGCTTGCAGAGCAAAATCTATCCTATCAGTCATATCTGAAATACAACAATGTGTTATAGCTGAAAGGTACCAACCTCTTAGCCAGCTTATCACCACAGTAAAACACAAAATAGAAGGAACTGGGTAAGTACTGACTTTATCAAGCTAGTGCACTAAAATTTCATGGGCACAGGTCCAGAATTGCTTCGCATCCATTCTACTAATTTAGTTTTTGACTTTATAACATCTAGACAAGTTGAATGGGAAACTGAGCCTTAAAGCAAGTCACCAGCTTTTAAAAGAAAAGGTTGCTCATTTTAAGGATGTATCTTATACGTGTTTTCCGATTTTTGTATATGATTAAATGTAAATGTCAAAAGAAAGAGCTAAATATTTGTTTCCATCATTTTATGGTCTTGGGCAAAACTTTGTGGAGGGTAGAATGTTGCTGATTGATTTTGTGGAATCTTTTCAAAACCTTCAGAAGTCCTACTATACTCATCTGGTCCAGCTGGAGAAAATGCAGAATTTCCACATGGAAACAAAAGAAACTGGAGAAAGAAAGAACTTCTTCCAAATTACCATCTGGTGCAATCAATATATTCTACAGCATCTATCCATGTATCACTCACTAACGCCATACTATTCTATTAAACCACCGTAGTTACCTCGCCTTAACCACTATGCACATACTGATTTTTGATGCATTTAATACATAGTAATAATAATAATGCAGAACATTCATAAGAATTTAAAAATATATGGCAACATATTGAAGACCATGCACCATGAAGTTGTATTTCAGCAGTGTTTAAAATGGGGCAAGTATTAAAATGAGAATTCAGATAAATCCAAATATGTAATAACCAACAGTAGATGATGTGTTCCTTTTTGACTGTTCTTCTTCTTAAGGTTTTAACAGATTTGTTTTTGGTCACTGTTTTCTCTGGCTTGCTCATTAGAGATATAAACCTCACCCACTTATCTTAGAATTTGCTTTCGGCCAACACCTATTAACAAAAGCAGCAAAATAAATACAGCTAAATTGAGTTTTAATTTGAACCTTAAGAGTAAAAATGCATAATCTTATAAGGTTATTTACTTTAGTTATATACTCTTACAGTATAGTCATTTGTAAAAGCTGGCTTATCAATAATTGGTGGCTATTAAATCGATTTAATTGCATGTCATTAAGCAGGTTTCCTCCCTAAATAATACTTAAATGTCACTTACACAACACAGTTCAGCCAGGGGTCAAGCTTCTTGTTCAAACTCTAATTATAGCAGATATAGGGAACACAAAGAGGGAGAGTGGGGACATTGTTTGCCTGTTTGCCTTTGGATAAGAGTTCAGTTACATCGTGGTCAGTGGCTATCATTGTTTTCTGCAACTCAAATTGGGCAATTTTCTCATCTGTCAACCAAATTCTTAACATACTTGGTCTATTCTCTGTTTGCTCAAATAAACACACCTGGAATAATAATAGTCTTTATTTAGAAAAAAAAATTATACTTCCACTACAAAGTACATAGTATTGCTCACATAATGCAATATTTACTGTAATTGCCATAAGATCCAATAAATAAAATCATCCAATTGTTATACAGAAAGGCTATAGGGTTAGGTAACGTTTTACCTAAAAAAAAATTTTCAACAAAAAATCTACAAACTTAATGTCCTTGTGTAAAATGTGAAGCAAAGATTTTTGCTATTCTTTTTGTTTCTTCTCTTTTCGCTGATGATGGAGTAACCCTGGGCCTTGGACGAGTCACTCTCTGTTCTGTACACTTAGATTTTTCAGAAGCCTAAAACAAAATTATTTTAAAAACAGAAGGAGAAATATGGCATAAATGCATAAAATAATAATAATAAAAAAAACACTTCCTATAACAAGAACAATGAAAAACACAAACAGTAAATATCTGTCATTCAAGGATGCAGGAAATACACATGCTAAAAATGTACAGTCGTGGCCAAAAGTTTTGAGAATGACACAAATATTAGTTTTCACAAAGTTTGCTGCTAAACTGCTTTTAGATCTTTGTTTCAGTTGTTTCTGTGATGTACTGAAATATAATTACAAGCACTTCATACGTTTCAAATGCTTTTATCGACAATTATATGACATTTGTGTAAAGAGTCTGTATTTGCAGTGTTGGCCCTTCTTTTTCAGGACCTCTGCAATTCGACTGGGCTGCTCTCAATCAACTTTTGGGCCAAATCCTGACTGATAGCAACCCATTCTTTCATAATCAATTCTTGGAGTTTGTCAGAATTAGTGTGTTATTATTTGTCCACCCACCTCTTGAGGATTGCTCACAAGTTCTCAATGGGATTAAGATCTGGGGAGTTTCCAGGCCATGGACCCAAAATTTAAACGTTTTGGTCCCCGAGCCACTTAGTTATCACTTTTGCCTTATGGCACGGTGCTCCATCGTGCTGGAAAATGCATTGTTCTTCACCAAACTGTTGTTGGATTGTTGGAAGAAGTTGCTATAGGAGGGTGTTTTGGTACCATTCTTTATTCATGGCTGTGTTTTTGGGCAAAGTTGTGAGTGAGCCCACTCCCTTGGATGAGAAGCAACCCCACACATGAATGGTCTCAGGATGCATTACTGTTGGCATGACACAGGACTGATGGTAGCGCTCACCTTTTCTTCTCCGCACAAGCCTTTTTCCTGATGCCCCAAACAATCGGAAAGAGGCTTCATCCAAGAATATGACTTTGCCCCAGTCCTCAGCAGTCCATTCGCCATCCTTTTTGCAGAAAATCAATCTGTCCCTGATGTTTTTTTTGGAGAGAAGTGGCTTCTTTGCTGCCCTTCTTGACACCAGGCCATCTTCCAAAAGTCTTCGCCTCACTGTGCGTACAGATGCGCTCACACCTGCCTGCTGCCATTCCTGAGCAAGCTCTGCATTGGTGGCACTCCGATCCCGCAGCTGAATCCTCTTTAGGAGACGATCCTGGCGCTTGCTGGACTTTCTTGGACGCCCTGAAGCCTTCTTAACAAGAATTGAACCTCTTTCCTTGAAGTTCTTGATGATCCTATAAATTGTTGATTTAGGTGCAATCTTAGTACCTACAATATCCTTGCCTGTGAAGCCATTTTTATGCAATGCAATGATGACTGCACGCGTTTCTTTGCAGGTCACCATGGTTAACAATGAAAGAACAATGATTTCAAGTATCACCCTCCTTTTAACATGTCAAGTCTGCCATTCTATCCCAATCAGCCTGACATATTGATCTCCAGCCTTGTGCTCGTCAACATTCTCACCTGAGTTAACAAGACGATTACTGAAATTATCTCAGCGGGTCCTTTAATGACAGCAATGAAATGCAGTGGAAAGTTTTTTTTTCGTTTTAAGTTAATTTTCATGGCAAAGAAGGACTATGCAATTCATCTGATCACTCTTCATAACATTATGGAGTATATGCAAATTGCTATTATAAAAACTTAAGCAGCAACTTTTCCAATTTCCAATATTTATGTAATTCTCAAAACCTTTGGCAACCAACTTAAAGGATTCCATAAATGTGCATTTACAGGTACTAAAATAATAATAATAATAATAATATCAGCAATAAATCCAAAGACATGAAATTAAATTGTATTTTATTTTTAGCAATCACTTTGTCCATAAATGTTACCAGAGGTTTGCATCTTAAAGAAACCCTTCTGTAATTTGTCATCAAATAATTAACAGGCTACAACTGGCCATCAAACTGCTTACCAGTCAATTGTCCAATTATTATTTAACTTCTGAAAATGGAGAGACTTTGTAAAAAAAAAAAAAGGATAATTGCTAATCAGTTAATCCAATATTTTTTATTTTTATTAATCTCTAAGGTCTAGATTTCAATCACCTCTTGATTGCTTCACTTTAAATCCTTTTTAAAATCCTTTCCAAATATTTATAGAGGCTGCTTAAAATTCCTATTACTGCCCATGTAAAATGCCTTTCTGCTGTCATCTGTGAAGTGTAAGCAACACTTACAGGATCAGGAATGTTTGTGGGAAAAACAGGAGCCAAACGCAGTGCTCTCATAGATGCCTCCAAGTGGTGAGATGGAAGAAAGAAGTTTGGAATCTCTCTGGAAGCATCAGAGCTAGGAGAACATTGATTAAGGTATACACAGAAGCCCAATGACAGCTCTATGATATTATAAGATTCTCCTTAAGGATTCAGAGATTATAGTTATAGAGATTTCATTCTCCAAATCTTAGCAGCATGTCTTTACCAAATCCAGTTGGAGATCTGCATTAAACAAACATGCAGACATCAAGGTTTTTAGGTTGGTGTTTTGGGGAAAACTGCATTTTACAAAGATGCATACATTTACATTTGCCACAAATGTCCCTTTAAAGAGGGTGTTACATACAAATACATAACAAATACATATACTGTATGTATAACAAATACATATATGGTGTATCTAACTTTTTATACCATATCACATCTTCAGGCTTCAATGTCTTCTGAACCTACAATTTAGCCTTCAAAATCATCCCTATGAATCACACATAGATTTATATAAAAAATATTAATGGCTATAAACCATGTCCAATCAACTTGCTACTGATGAATAGCATTTCACACACAATACTGCAGGTAAAAAGGATACAGTTTCACTTTATTTCCCTCTTTTTCACTTATAGTGATTGTCTTTGTGCAAGACCTAGAGCTAGAAGATAATGTTGAGTCATCTTCTGTTGACTCACCATCTGTAGTGCTGTCATGCTGATCCCAATCAGGTACCTGCATGGTTTCTCGAGTGAAATCTTTAATAAAAAATACTTCTTCATCTACATGTTCATCACAAACATTATGCACTTCATCTGCATCTTCTTCTGCATCTCCTCCTATATTCTCACATGATTCAGAACCAGCAGAATAATCTGAATCAGTAGCATCTCTTTGAAGTTTAGAGGTACTAACTGGTGGAGACGTTGTAATTTCTTTATGCTTTTGGTGCATGAGGTCTATAGACAGTTCTGTTGCCTCAAAACTCTTGAGCGAGCCAAGCTCAAGATCAGAAAGCACAGTAGTCCAGGGGCTTGTCCTGTCTGTGGCTGAAGTGATCTCGTTGAGTGGCCGAGGTTCTATCAATGTCTCCTCAAACCCCTCGGTATCCTTTCCCTCCACCTCATCCTCTTCTTTATTCTCGTTCTCGGTGGAGAGACCATCCTGGTGTTCTTCCTCATTCTTAGAATCAGTGAGAGATGAGAGAGATGAAATGTCCTCTATCTTTGACTCTAGGTATTTTTTATTAAATTCCTCTGTCTCACAGTTCTCTGACTCTATTAGCTTTGAATTTTCCACACGCAAAACATACATGTCAGATTCAACTGGTGTCGAAGGATTCCTGTGTGTGTCTGAGGAATATTCTTTGGTTTGTTCTTCTCTTAGATCTGTAAGCAGATAAACATACATTAATGCATAGTTTTAGGAAACCTATTTGAGAAGACAGCAGCTCTGAAGTAAGTCTAAGGCTTACTTTTAATTATGCCATTGACTTCTCCCACAAGTTGATTGGACTTGAGCAGTAGCTGCTGCGCGTCTTTCTCTGAATCCTTGGGCACTTCCTTGTCCACAGAGTTTTGACTCCTTTCTCCCAGTACAGAGAACACAGGTGCAGACAACTTGTGACTGAAGTACTTTCGAATATCATCAAGCTCACTGAGGTTTCTCCTGAAAGGTCATAAAACCTGACTAAAAAAATATTTTTCATCCCAGTCCATCTCTCAAGTCTTCTTAAGCACAATTATATCCCTTTAGATGTATCACAATTCTTTTATAACTTTATAGGAAGAAGATGATTCATACCTAAGGGCTGAAAAGAGTGATGAGCTAGAGGGGTGCACATCTCCAGTAGAGTTATTCAATATGGCACTTTCCTTTTCCTGCAGAGACTTATGGAACTGGCGAACATTGTCCATGTGCTCATCATGATGATCAACCAGGCTAGACCTGAAAAAACAATCATCAATTCAGCAATACTAATAAATCCTATTGTTGCACATAAGCTTCTCAACGTATTTTAGATTGGTTTAGGTAAACCCTCCCTTTTAACAGAAGAAATATTTACACCAAAAAGTGCTGATGCGGCTAACAGTAAACAAAATCCAGTGCTACCATTTGTCAGCAACATTTATCTTGTCATTTATCTCATCATTGATCATTCTGTATGTTTCCTCATCAGAGATGAGCAGCTTTGTTCTGTCTGGGAGAGAGTTTTACTACTGTAATTACCCTAACAGAAGTCATAAGATGTCCTTAAAAAGAAATGTCAATTCTTTTGCAAAAAATCATTTTTTTTAATTATTTTTTTTTTAGTTATTTGACACAAAGGCAATATAATTTATAATTGTATGAACAATTTAAATAAAGTATGTGGCAATTAAAATATTTGGCATTGGGGAACCTTATTGTTGTCATTATTTTATTATATAATCAATATAAGCTAGTCAGTGACTGCCACGATTAAAATTTAATTATGTGGGGAAACACAGAAATTTCAATTTTTACCAAAAGAATCTTTGAAATTATATGGCTATTAATTGTTTGTCTAGAAACACATTTATCAATTACAAGATGCAACCATAAAACAGAAACAAGATAAAATGACAGATTAGGACATTTTCCAAACAGTTCAACAGCTTTTTACTACGACTCTTACTACTACTAATGACCTTGAGAACTTGTGGAAAAGTTTATTTGTAAGGTTCCGATAGTCAATTATCTTATATAGGCCATCTTTTAAAGGTTCATACCTTCTAAAAAACATTCGGCCAGAGTCTTCAGGAGTGCTGATCTTCTGCTCAGAAAAATGGCTGATGTGACTGGGGAAGCTGCTGTACACAGCTGTGGTTTGATAACACACTGGCATGGCACTACACAGAGGCTGAAATAGACAGGAATATTTCTCTATATCCATAAGTAGCACCAAGTTTTGCCATGGTGAGAGAACTCTGATATTAAATTACCTAAAAATCATTTTACTAATTCAAATTTCAATTAATAATCAGAATTGTGAATCAAGTACATATAAATAAATGAAGGTAACATACGTACACTGGATTGTGCGGCAATGTTCTCACACGCAGCCTGTCTCTGGGCTCGGAGCTCATGCACACCATTTAGAGGAGACACAGACACTTTGATCTGGCCCTGACACTGCCCGCTTAAGTCTGTAATGTTGTACCAGCCACACACAGACTGAAAGCCAGACAGAAGTGGAGACAGGTCCACTGAGGCAAATCCTATCACACGCTCTATTTCTGGTTAACAGAAGGGCATAGAAAAAAAAATTGTAAATGATATTTTTTCCTTCAAGATCATCAGTTACTCAATTTGACAGCACACAAGTAAAAGCTAATAATCATTTAAAATAAGACTACATGCAGACTGTACCCCCTTTGTGCCAGACTTTGAACACCAGAGACTGCTGTGGATCTAGAAGAAGCTCTTTAGAGAGCCTGAGAAAAAATGTAAGTTGATTAGCCACATACCATATAGTTAATTTACACTTTAATTTTGTAAATGTTTGTGTGTGAATGTGCATGCCAAAAAATTTAGCTTACCTGCATTCCTGCTGGTGGTCCCAAACTGGGCACTCACTGTCCTGTACTGCAGCTGTGCTAACCGTAGCGGGTTCAGCAGCTGTTACGTAAGACACCCAGCAGCTGGGGAGACTGTTATTTTGCTCAGCTGAAGGGCAAACTATTAATAAAAAAAAAGACACTTTGGAAATACCACTGACTAAAAAAAACTTTATATGACCAGTCTTAGCTTTGATTACAGCACAAAGTGGCCATTTCATGTGTGAAAAAGACTTTTTTAAAAACCTGAATCCTGGAATATGCTGTGAGGGAAGAAGAAAAAACTATTGATTGGATAACCTGGCCATTACATTCATGTCATTAGCTAACTTTATTTCAATGCCACATAATGTTGCTGAGCCTAGACTTGACCAACCCTAGATCATAACACTGCCAACAGAGGTTTTTACTTGGGGCACTATGCATGATGGGTGCGCATTGCTTCCCTCCTTAATCTGAAGGACTTGTTGATCGGCAGATGGCTAAATGGATAGTAATTTTAGGCAGCAGTTTTGCACACCAAAAAAATGCCCATTTTGAAGCCGTTATATGTTGGATTGCTAATTTGTCCATCATGGAATCCCCAAAAATCTGTTAACTAATCAAAATTCTGTGTAATTTTGATAATGCTGATTTTTTTTTTCTGAAAGTGCACTGCTAGGGCAGTGGTAGCTTAGAGGGCTAAGGCACTAAGTTACTGATCGGAAGGATGGCGGTTTGAGCCACAGGTCCACCAGGCTGGCATTGTTAGGCCCTTGATCAAGGCCCGTAACCCTATATTAACCCTAACCCCTGCGCTCTGACCCCAGTTACATGGGATATGCGAAGAAAGAATTTCACTGTGCAGTAATGTATATGTGACAAACAAAGGCTTAACTTAGCTTAATGCCATGTGCTCTACAGTGTCAAGTGCAATGAAACAAGTACACAAGCAATTGTTTTTAAATATAACAGTGTAATAACAGTAATAACCAATAAGAAATGTTAATATAATCACATGTAGTATATCCTACCTTTTATACTCAGGTGCATAGCTCGCTCAACACTAACAGTTGCAGTGAAGGTCTTGTCACTGGTGAGCACTGTTGAGCTTAGTAGCGATTCAGTCTGTTGTTTATTTGACACAGAACACTGTCTGGACTGACTGACTGGAGTGACTTGTATAGACAAGGGTTCTCTATCCTCCTCTTCCTCTCCTGAACTGCTCAGCTGCATCTCTTCCTCCATGAATGATGGGGACAGGGGTATGTGTGAGATGGTTCCCACTGTCACAGTCATATGGACTCTAAGAGCAGCTCCACCCAGGTCAGCAGCAGAACGCTTAAATAGAGGATACAAACCTAAAGAGGCATAAGACATAATCACACATATTACATATATCTTGTGTTTATTTCCACTCATTTAGTTTTTTTATCCAGCAGGGCTAAAATCTAATTATAATTCAATAAACTCAAATATTTCAAGGGTGTGGAACATTTATAAAGCTACAGTGCATGAGTCAGATGAGAAAAACACTATGATGTTTTTAAGCTGCAACGGCACTCTGACAATCCTATAATAATAAATAATATAATATAAATACATTAAGAAAAAACAACATCCCAACAGTGTTTGACTGTTGGTACATATTTAGTAACCTAGTAACCCAGTGTAAGGATCTATCCAATGACAGAAACTTAAGCATTTTTGTAAGTCGTTCTGGATTAGATGGAGGACCCCTGAAGGGTGGAAATGTTAATATAATATAATATAATATATAATATAGTATCTTCTTCATTGTCTTTCTGCTGTTCCCCTTCAGGGGTCCTCCATCTAGTCCAGTATGACTGATTTTTTTTTTTCTGAAAGTGCACTGCTAGGGCAGTGGTAGCTCAGAGGGCTAAGGCACTAAGTTACTGATCGGAAGGTTGGCGGTTTGAGCCCCAGCTCCACCAGGTTGGGATTGTTGGGCCCTTGATCAAGGCCCGTAACCCTATATTAACCCTAACCCCTGCGCTATGACCCCAGTTACATGGGATATGCGAAGAAAGAATTTCACTGTGCAGTAATGTTGTTCTGAAAAAAGGATTTTTTTCCAAATTATAAAATAACACCTATGGTATTAAGTAATTAAGTAACAACAACAACAGGTCTGTTTTGGAATAGCTCTTGCAAGAACAGTATTGTCAAGTGAATTTGTGAAACCCATCAAGCATCCTGTTTAACAAGAACAGAAAGAAGAAATAAAAGTAGAAAGAAAGGAAATCAGTGAAGACCATGGAACAAGAAATTCCAAAAAACTACCAACATTTTGACTGATAGTCTATAATGTTGTATATCTATTCACCATCAACATACCTTTAACATCATCACACCCCTACTTTAGGCAAGAAAAATGTTTGACGAATAAAGGTATATCTTATAGGTGGAAGCAATCTGCTGAATAATCAAAACATTTACTGTATTTGTATATACATAATACCTTTTAGGAACCTGCATTCGGGGTGTGATGAATCTCTTATTGGAATTGATGCATTAAAATAAATAACTAAATAAATAAAAACATTTCCAAAGCACTAGAATGCACAGTGCCAGATCTCTTAAGCACTCCACTTCACTGTTTGACCACTAGATACCACACTCATGCACTGTGTTTCAAAGTGTTTAAAATTTTTTATAAATATGAATAAAGTAATACATAAAAACTTGTTGATTCAGCGAGATTCATTTTGCCTTTATTGCCCAATTCTTAATGACTGGCACATTCTTGTTACAACTCAACCAGACATGCCCATCCGGTTCAATCAGTGCACTATAGCCCCTTTTCATTTGGGGCCCAGCAGGTAAAAAGTTAAAGGTCAGACAAACTGCCCACCCCGCAATCCTCAAGAATCGAACTCAGAGGGGCCAGAGCCACCCTGGTGGCACAAGGGGTTCTTGTGTTTTTAATGTTAGTGATTTTAACGCTATGGCCGATAGGTGATATGTAACATAAACTATGACATGGAAAAACTGAAAGTCTCTCTACAGACTTGGATATCTAATGTCAAGATTAATGTATTCCCTTGATTTCATGTCATCTAGGCTTATGGGTCATGAGTCCTGGGCCTGTATTCACAAAGCTTTTTAAGCCTAAAAAGCTTTTTAAGCTCCTAGTGACAAAATTCTAAGAACATTCGTAGAATTATGACATTTTCTTAGAATTTCCCCTTAAATTTAGGACTAAATCTTAGCAAAGATAAAAATGATTCACAAAACATCTTAGCCCTAAAATCAGCTCCTAAGGCAAAAATTGTTAAGAGTAGAAAGGAGGACTTTTAAGAGGCTTAAGAGTTTCTTTAGCAGAGGACAAAATGGTGGAAAAAATAAATATTCTCCAAACACTGAACGTAAAGCTAAAAGTAAACACCGCTTTTCTGTCCAATTTGGTTTTCTTGTTATTTTACTCCCTTCCATCTCTCTTGAATTGTTGACTACATACAGTACCATCCAAAAGTGCAACTTAAACAGACTGTCCTGCAATCATGTAAACTGGTAAATGGTGAGCCATTTTGCTCCCATCAATCTAAAATGGATTACAATTAATAAAATAAGCATGCTAAATAAATGTAAGAACTTAAATATAGTAACTACTGCCTGGAAATTGGTTGCTTCAAAAGTAGACACATTTTCCTCATTTGGCTGTTTTAATTAACCTAAAGATATTAAAACTATTAAAAAAAACAAACAAACAAAAAAAATTCAGTGGAACCTCGGATTGCGAGTAATGCGGTTTACGAGTGTTCCGCAAGAGGAGCAAAGATTTTTAATTGGAAACTGAGCGAAAGTATTGGTTTACGAGTGCCGAGTATCATGTATCACTTATTTTGACACGGAGCGGCAAGTGATCACAACTGAGCCAATGATTTTTCTCTCTCTTGCGCTGCGGAATTGTGGGTAATCGTCTCCCCTGCTTCCCTGGGTCTTGGTGCTCGTCTCTTACTGGTCTCCCTCTCCGTTTCATCATGTCTCATATGTGTGCGTGCGCATAATTTGACTCCAACACACACACACACACACACACACACACACACAAAAACAGTGTTTCCGTTGTGTGTGTTTGTTGGGAACTTAAAAAGCGAGGTGGGGGGAGAGAGGAGGAGTTTTACTGTGTAAGACGAGCGAGCAAAGGGGCTAATTACACACACACACAAATACACTGCGCCTGCGAACACAAACGGAAACACTTATCTGTCGGGATTTATTTATTTATTTTTTTAAAAGGTAAAGTGCAGGTTAATTTGTTTTATTTTTACTTTATATATTGTATCAATCATTTTTATGTATTTATTTTTTTCGTCTGTGGAACGAATTATTTGAGTTTTCATTATTTCTTATGGGATAATTAGATTTGGTTTACGAGTGTTTTGGAACACAAGCCTGCTTCCGGAATGAATTATGCGCATAATCCAAGGTTCCACTGTATTCTATTTTCACAAAAAGTTCATTTCAAGACCTTTACAGAGGTCAGAGGTTATTTTTCATCAACCAATTTTTATCAACCAGATATAAGATCTAGTTCATTTAAATTGTGGAGATTAGTAGAGCAATGCATCGGCAGCACACAACAAGCACAAAAGGCTGTACTTTTCTGAAGTAACGATCATAATATCATTTGAAATCTAATATACAGTATATTGCGCTGTGTTATATGTTCACCTGAATTCAATTTAGCTTCAAAAAGTTAAAGTTAGTTAGTATGCTAGGTTCACCTGACAAAATGGCCAGTAGGAACAAGCTTAGATGTACATACTAAGAAAATATTACTATACCACTTATTGTCTCCTTGTGCTTTGAAGTCGTTGCAAGAGCTGAAAGATCCACAAAGGCGCACCCCACCAGACGATCCAACTTGTGAGGTCGCATCCGTTTCTCTTTGCCGAAGGAGACCCATAGCTGCACTTCTAGTTTCTCCTCCCTCAGGTACCAAAGCAGTGGCTGGTCCACTCTCAGATCTATAGCCTGGGTGCCAGTGAATGCTACTGTAGCCATGACCTCACCCTCTTTACCATCTTTCAGAGCCGAATGCCTCAGCTCAGAGCAGAAGGCCTCTTGGTCGTACAGTTTGTATCTATAGTAACAATAGGTAGATCTCTGGACCTCTTTGTGACCTGGGAGCAGCAAACACTGGACTGGTACCCAAGCCCTGGGCATAATGATAGAAAATGTCATTGTGCACATTCTTTCTGAAGAAGTGTCCCCTTTCCCTTCATCCTCTTCATCTTGCTCACTGTGTCTTTCAATTTCACACCCCAGAGCCCGTGCTGAACTGAGGACACGTTCCCGGTCTGTGCAATCACCAAAGTTTATAGAGAGCTCAAGCCCTCCAACAGAAGTGAGGCTCTGAGGTAAGGGCACACAGGGAGGAAGTGAGAGACCATACCAGCCAGATATACCTAAAAAAGAACAAGAGGTTTTACTACTGTTATTGTTAAGGTTTTAAGATTACACTTAGATACTCAGCACACTTTTTACCTGTTCGTTTATAAAGAAGGTCAGCGAGACGAATTTTCACAAATCCCAGAATACTGTCTTCAGATCTTGAAGGATTTGTTACTGAATGAGAAGAATTGTTTATAAATCAATGATACGCATAGAAAAGTTTAAGCAGTTCAATGTCATGAACTGAAAGAAGCATTTTCAGTACAGAAGAACAATTTCATTGGAGTATGGGGAGTCCTGTCAATGTTATTATTGTAGGTAATGGCTCCATTTCAGCTGCTCCTTTAATCAATCAAAATCATCAAACACACACACAAGATGCTTAATTACAGACTGTGGCATTCAATGTTCTCTACAGTCTATATCAATGGTTATTAACATCTTAATGACAGCAAGATCAACTGATATTTATGAATCAATAGTAGTTGCTTTTTCTCTTTTCAACCATGTTTATAGATTTTAAACAGGGATACAACAAAGTAAACATGTAGTGTTTCAATGCAAACGTTTAGACGTGTTTATAAATAATTTATAAACCCACCCATCCCTGACTCCAAGCCAGCCTTACATGTCTAAAAAAGGCTAGACACAAGGCATATTTAAAGAAGGAAAAGAAAAAAATACATGAAGCTGGAAGTCTGGGTTTTGTGTGGAAAAAAAGAGGAGAAAGGAAAAAAAATAGAGAGAAGGAGGGAAAAAAACACAGATAAAAAAAAAACAATCAAAAAAGAAGGGGATTCATCTTTAAATGAAGAAATCACCCCCACACCTGTTGAAATTTCAAGTCTGAATTACATATTGAATAATGAATCTACTCCAGGGACAAACAGGACATAATATCTCTGAACCATTGGGCGTGAGTGGGTGACGTGGCATATTTCCACTTAAAAAAAAAGAGAATGAAAGAGTGTTGCAAAAGACAATAAATTACTTTTAGCTGGAGTTAGACATTTATCGTCCTCTCCAGTAATGCCAAAAAGCAATCAGGTGGTCTAGTTCAAGATTGGATGATTTAATATGTAAGATTGGGTTTCAAAGACATCTCATGTCCAACACATATGAATAAGAGACATCTCTGTTTTTACATTCATCACAGCAAGGATCAACATCTGGGTAGAAAGGAGAAATGAGCCCTGTGCATAACCTTAAACTGTAATAAAGAGTAGTGGGTGCATAAAGTGGTTGAGAGTTGACAGTGTAAAATTTAAGTCTTTTTCCCAAGCAGTTTTAATTTTACTTAAAGAGGTATGACTCAGACCTATTAATCCACCATAAATAGTGGATATTATGTCTTTATGCAGTGGGGACGAACAGGAGAAATTATCGATAATATTTACACAGGAGTCTCAGGAAAATTTGGTATTAATGAGCCAATGAAGTCTTACTTGCAAATATCTATTTAAAAAAAAAAGATTTGAATAAGTTAAACATTTCAGACAGCTGTTCAAATGATGCAAACCTATGATCAACAAAAATATCTTTGCAAAGCTTGATGCTCTTACTGTACCATTCCTGAAACACCGAATCATGTAAAGAAGGTTGGAAGAGATGGTTAGAGATGATGGATCTGGAAAGAGAAAAGCTAGGAAACTGCTGTACTTCCTGAACTGAGCCTACACTCTAAAGGTATGCATAATAACTGAATTATTGATTTATTTATTTGAGGGGATGGGGAATGCAGATCCAAGAAGTGCCGAGACAGAGAGGTTTTTGACAGAGTTTCTCCTGTCTCCATTTCCACCCAGACAGGCCGATTATGTTAGTTATGAAAATATAAGATAACACATTAAATGTTTGCTGTGAAGTAATAATGAAAATTGGATAAAGCCATGCCACCATCTCTTTTAGATCTATGAAATAGGGAATTGTTCAATCGAGGATACTTAATAATATTGATTAGATGATATAAATGAATCCAATGCATTAAAGTAAGATTTGGTAATAAAAAAATGTACAGACCTAAAAAAATATCTAAAAATTTAGGAAGAATATTAATTTTAATGGCATTAATTTGACCCACCAAGGACGAACTCAGTCACTCACTCACTCATCGTCGAGAACGCTTTATCCTGTATTCAGGGTCACGGGGGGCCTGGAGCCTATCCCAGGAGGCTGAGGGCATGAGGAAGGGTACACCCTAGACAGGATGCCAATCCATCGCAGGGCACACACATATACACTCACTCACATGCTACGGACAATTTGGGAACGCCAATCAGCCTAATCTGCATGTCTTTGGACTGTGGGAGGAATCGAGCCTGGCCGGGAATTGAACCCGGACCCTGGAGGAGCAAGGTGACAGTGCTAACCACCATATGAAGAGTTGGGTCTTTATCTCTCTTTGCTATAAGGGTGCTACAACCCTCATTAAACGAAGCAGGCAATTTACCTTGCTTAAAAGAATCAGATACAACCAAAGCTAGTTGTGGTGCGAGGAATGAGGAGAATGATTAAAAACATTCTGCAGGGAACTCGCCAGGACCAGGGAACTTACCAGTTTGTAATGATGAGATGAGAAATTGAGAAATTATTTCCGCTTGTGATATGGGCTCTAATAATCTTTAGAATCAGGGGACAGTATTGGAATAGTTAGTTGAGTCAGGAAATTCTCAACTAAACTATATTTCTCTGAGAACTCAGAAGAATATAATCGAGAATGAAAATTCCTAAATGCACCATTAATATTAGAGTGATCAGTAGAGACCAATTCAAATTTTTATGTGGTGCTGTAAATCTTCTTAGTTTCAATTCTCGAAAAAGCTTCAGCTTGTATCTCTTGAGATATTCCATAGTGGATTTCGAGGTATGTTTAGGATGGCTTATACAACATTGTCTGGATGGCTTATACAACATTGTCCTGTTGTATAAGCCATCCTCTTTTCAGCCTCAGCTTTTTTACAGATGGTGTGATGTTTGCTTCCGGAATTTGCTGGTATTTAGTGTAATCCATTCTTCCCTCCACCCGTGCAATGTTTCCTGTGCCAATGGCTGCAACACAACCCCAAAGTATTATAGATCCACCCCCATGATTAATAGTTGGAAAGGTGTTCTTTTCAGGAAATGCTGCTCATTTTTTCTCCCTTTGCTGATTGTGGCCAAAGAGTCCTATTTTAACTTAATCAGTCCACAGCACTTGTTTCCAAAACGCGTCAGGCTTCTGTAGATGCTCTGTTGCATACTTCTGGCGTTGGATTTTATAATGGGGACACAGGTAAGGTTTTTTCTGCCGACTTTCCATGAAGGTCTTGTCTGTGCAAACATCGCTGCACAGTGGAAAGGTGCACCACCACTCCTGAGTCTGCTAAATCTTCCTGCAGGTTTTTTGCAGTTAAATGGGGGTTTTGATTTTGATTATCTTTCTGACCAGCATATGAGCAGTTCTCTCAGAGAGTTTTCTTGGTCTTCCAGATCTCATCTTGACC
The DNA here is from genome assembly GCA_030347435.1 of Clarias fuscus. Lineage (NCBI taxonomy): Eukaryota > Metazoa > Chordata > Actinopteri > Siluriformes > Clariidae > Clarias > Clarias fuscus. The sequence goes on from CM059218.1 coordinate 13,538,706, forward strand.
TCCAAAGTTCCCCTGAACTGCCATCTCTTAATTACATTTCTCACTGTGGAAACTGCAAGCTGACCACGCTTTGCTATCTTCTTGTAGCCTTCTCCTTCATTGTGGGCATCAATAACTTTCATTTTCAGAGTCTTACACAGCTGCTGCATTTGCATTTCCATTTCCAAGAGAGACTCTGTTAACATCTATTCAATTAAAAAATCACCAATATCTGTTATTTATCACGGGGTGCCTAAACATTTGCATAAGACTATATGTCAGAGATACCAAAGCTGCAAAGATTCTGAAGTAGCATGGCAGATTTACTCAATGGTTTAGGATTGGGATATGACCTGTCAAGTGATGAATCGAAACAGTAATTAAAGTCCCCCCTTAGTATGATAGAGTATGAGCCCAAATCTGGTAAAGCAAAAAAAAAAAAAAAAAAAAGTGCTTAAAAAATGTGCCAATTGTGATGTTAAGTTGTTTAAGAGCACCTTCCTTCTTTTACCAGGATGGTTTAGTCCCTTAACATTCCAGCTCACAAAGTTTAAAGAACTATTCATTCTCCTCTAGAGAGAGAGTGCAGGTAGGTCAACATAAATAATACTAAAATGCCTAGCATCAGCCTTAAAAAGAAAGTGTAAAACATAGAGAGCCATATTTAAGATAAACTTATGAACTTATGAGAATGACAGGCTGAGGTCTCTGTCCTGAAGCGGGTTTGGATCCAGGTATACGGCGGGCTCTGTCAATCTCAGGCGGGTTTGGAAATGTTTCACTCCCAAATACCTCACACAAATATTTTTAAAAGAATTCGGTAGCGAGTCCACCATCAGTAGTTTCTGGAAAGCCTATTTTGTCTCCTGCTCTGACTGCCCATTAACTTTGAGCTGTTTTCCCGAAGACCGGAGCAGATGTTTTCCAACTCGCTTACATGGTGAGTCCTAATAAGGGTAAGGACTGGCCATGGTCCTCCACTTTAAGCAAACAAGCCTCTAACGCTTCACAGTGTTTGTCTAACAGCATGGAGATAACCTTGACTGTTGAAGCCGGGAAAAAAGATGACATTGCAACAGCACTAACACTACTAGTAGCCATTCTAAGTCAAAAAATAGATGACCGTAGGGTAAAGTATAAAAATATAATACCCTTAAGAGTAAATTTAACATCCAGGGACAAATATAGGAGTAAGAAAATTAAAAATTGTCTGAGCATCTATCTACCATGTCTACTCCATGTGGCTGCTAACTGGAATTCCCAGTAGTTTTCCCAGTACTATTTCTGTACTCACCTTTGCGTTGATCTCTGTTATAAACTGTAAAAATTGCCACAGCTTCTTGTAGAACCTCAGCTAGACTCACACTCTCCCCGCTGTCCTTCTGTACCAGCAGCTGACAGCAAAACTCAGTTTGATGCTCAAACTCAGGGCAAAAGCTCCTGGCTGCTATGAGTGTCCTCCTGCACTCCTTCTCAGGCAGGAATGAGAGCTGCAAACTGACGAATGCGTTTACTCCCACCTCTGAGTAGTACTGCAATCCTATGGCCCTGTGTGGAGAAAGAAATTTGATGGATCTTGGGGAACAGCCATTTCTAGAATTTTATCAAGATCACGATGAACATGTTGATAGTCATGTGTAAAAGTTTGTTTAATGCGTAAAAAAGGTGTGTTAACACAATGCCGAAAAAAGAGGGAAGGGCATTAGCAATGGTCTTAGAGAAGCAATTGTTGCTGCACATCAAACTGGATATAATGGCTGACCCTGTTCTCTGACCCCAGCCTTCTAACAACAACAAAAAAAAGCTGGTATATGCAAAGAATAAAGAATTTCACTGTGCAGTAATGTATATGTGATGAATAAAGGCTAAAATAAATAAATAAATAAATACATTCACCCCAAGGTCAGACCGTGCAATGCACAGAGAAATACAAAATGATCCAAGATCTCTCAGACCCTGCAGACCTCATTGAGCATGTTAAATGTTGCTCACATGATGATTTGTTAAATAAATAATGGCACTGTGAAAAAAGTTATACCTTCTTGTTTGCCTGAGGTTGTAATTACGATCAGATGATTTACACAAAAAACATAAAAAGACAGGGTACTAACTTTTTACACATGACTGTATTTAACATCACAGGAGAGGTACTATAAAGTAAAACACCACGATTACCCATCCTCACTAGCTTCAATTAACATTTAAATACATTAACAATTCTGATAAACATATAGTATATTCTTCTCTTTTTAATTTTTAATACTTTGGTGAGGGTGCTGTAAGGAGAGAGTAAACTCACAGGACTCAAGGTAAAAAAAATAAATAAATAAAAACTCACTTTGCTGCAGCCTGCAGGCCAGTGGCTCTGTGAACCTGCACGACCAGATTCACCATGTAGGATGGCACAATCCTGCTCTTTAAACTATTTCTCCTTGCCGACTG